>JAEANM010001820.1:0-26327 GCA_017656035.1 Myanophis thanlyinensis
TCTTTCATGACTCATGGACTTCAACTCCCAGAATTCCTGAGCCAGACATTTTAAGCTGTTAAGACTCAGGTTCTAAGGCTAAGGCAAGAGGGGCTGTCTCAGGAATTCTGGGAGTTGAAGTCCATGAGTCATGAAAGAGCCATGGTTCCCTATCCCTGGCTTAGACATTGGTATTTGAACACAGATCTTTTTAACATTTACATATTATTATGTTTTACTAATCTAAGTGAAATGTTAATATATATTGCAAGTCCATGTATGATATGCCATACATTAAACAAACAAGCAAACAAATACACATTTCAAGACTTACTATATGCCGATGATAAGATTTTATTATCATATTAGTAAGTTGGGTTGTGTAGACTGTTAAGAAGGCTTGATTCCTACTGTCATAATAATTTGACTATTAATAAAAGAAATTTTTTTAAAAGATGGGGTTTTTTTAGGAAATGACATCACAACATAGATAGCTTTTAGATGGTGAGCCAATAGAGCAAGTCAGCATCTTTTCATATCTAGAAGTCATCTTCTCGGAGTCTGGATTTTGTCTCCCTCATAATCAAAGAGCTCACTCATAGTGAAGGCATGTGTGAATTTCCAGTTAAAATTAAGAAATCATTGCTACCCAGGTTCTTTAGCCCCAGTTATTAAAGTCAAGATTACCTTCATGCTCTTTTATGGAGCTGATGTTCGAGGCTTCAAACGCATCCCATTATTAGAACAAACACATCCACAGCATCTGAGAAGTTTTCCCAGGAAGACTTTTGGGGGTAGATGCTGCTCAGGGGCACGGGGATCACAGCACTGTTCAGTCTTCTTGATTCTCTGCCAAGTCCATCATGCCTTCAGTTTTGGCCTGAGAACCTTTCTCTTTTCAGGACCTTTCAGAAATGGAAAGAAATGTTCTTTTCAGCAACACCACTCATAGCTGGCTTAAACTATCACACTGATGGGACTAGATAGTCTCCAACTGATGCTTATTCTGTAATATCGTCTATATTAGTTTCTAGTGGGTTGTAGGTTTTATGGTCTTACTTTTATTGTGCTTAGACAGAAGTACAAATCAAATAAAAATATGGCCTCTTTTGCTTCTCTCACGCCTTACTCCCACCAGCTGTGGGTTGAGATACTTACTCTACTTGGACTTACCTCCAAAATCAGAGACCCTTCTCTACAGAGATCCTTTGTCTCGCTGCAAGCCAACATGTGTCCTGTTTGGCCTCATGGCTTCAGCAAATTGGAGCTTGGGCTGTAATTATATCACTTATCATAACTCCTGTTAACTTGGTTCGGATGAAAGCGTTCAGTTAAGGGCAGACTGTTTTCTAATATTTGGAGAGATATTTAACAGAAGCAGGCATAAAACAACACATTTTGTGATTGAGGGGAGGAACCTCTGAAGAAGAAAGAGGACTTACTGTTAACAAAGGGTGATAATAAATAAAATTTCCAGCCAAAATAAACTCTCAAACTTGCCATCCAGAAAAACAGAGTGTAAGGAATCAGAGATTTCTAGAGAGAGAAGCCATCACCTTGAAGACAACAAGATCAGTTCTACCTCAATGAATGAACCCAACCAATACATCCATAATCTTTTTTCTTTCTTTCTAATATCCAGTGTACAAATAGAAATAATTCTATGCCAATCTATATTCTGTCATCATGAGGTCATGAACATTCAAGCCTGGGCACCAACTGAAGTATTATGAAATCAGATATGTTTAAAATAATTAAATAACTTTGGAACTTCTTGAAGCATCCAGGGCCTTTGTGAGACTATATATCAGGGGGTTGAATCCTTCCTGTTGGGTTGTGTGCAGGTGATGGTGCTGTTAGAAGTTAAATGCCTCACCTGTCCCACAATGTTATCTATCCTCTGTCTGTCTCTCGCTCGCTCGCTCTCCCTCCCTCCCTCCCTCCCTCCCTCTCCTTCCATCCCTCCCTCTCTCTGTCTCTGATATCCAACTTTCTCAAAGCAGCTGTTCTCAAAGCCATCCCACAACCACATTAGACTGCTACAAGGTTAAAAAATGGTCTGCCTGAGGTGAAACCAATGTTTTAAGATCCAAAGTTGGCCAATTACAGGAGGAGTTGTGTCTTCCTGCCAAGGCAGATCTATACCTCTATACCTTTTTCTGTTGACTCTGGATTTTTAGGCATGGTGATGGTGGAGAGGTGGACATTGTTTAGATTTAGATTTATTTGATTTATATACCCCCCCCCCTCTCCCTAGGGACTTGGGGCGGTGAACAGCAAGATAAACACACAAATACATAAATAAGAATTTAAAACCCGTTTAAAATAATTAGATAAAGGCTGTCTATTAAATATCATTATGAAATTTAAATTTCGATAAAAAACAGTTAAAATTAAAATATTAACTATTTAAAAGAATTTAGTTAAAATTCAATTAAAATTGGATTAAATTTAAATTAAAACCCCAAGGTATCAGGCCAGGCCAGCTTGTTGAAATAGATGGGTCTTCAGGGCACGTTGGAAACACCGGAGATCCGTACTAGTACGGATCTCCAGGGGGAGTTCATTCCACAGGGAGGGTGCTGCCATAGAGAAGGCCCGGTCCCTCGGGACTGTCAGATGACACCGTCCAGACGATGGAACCCCGAGGAGGCCAACCCTATGGGAGCACACAGGTTGGTTGGAGGCTGATGGTGGCAACAGGTGGTCCCGTAAGTACCCGGATCCCAAGCCATGGAGCGCTTTAAAGGTTAACACCAACACCTTGAACTGCACCTGGAAGGCCACAGGTAGCCAGTGCAGCTCACGCAGGAGAGGTGTAATATGGGAGCTCCTAGAGGCTCCCATAATTACCCGCGCGGCCGCATTCTGAAACAACTGCAGCCTCCGGATGCTTTTCAAGGGGAGCCCCATGTAGAGAGCATTGGCATAATCCAGACAGGAAGTCACCAGGGCAGAAATGACCGTGTGAAGAGCGCCCTAATCCAGAAAGGGTCGCAACTGGGCAATCCTACGGACCTGATAAAAGGCCCCCCTGGAGACAGCTGCAATATGATCGTTCAATGACAGCTGTGCATCCAGGAGGACGCCCAAATTGTGAGCCCCTTCCGTGGGGGATAGAATTCCCCCCCCCCACGGCCAGTGATAGTTTAAGCTGGCTGTATCTGGGCGCAGGAAACTACAGCCACTTGGTCTTGGCTGGGTTGAGCTGAAGCCTGTTACGACCCATCCAGCTCCACACGGCCTCCAGACAGCGGCTCATCACTTTGACGGCTTCGTTGGGGTGGCCTGGGGTGGAAATATACAGCTGAGTATCATCTGCATATTGATGAAAACTCACCCCAAAGCCACGGATGATCTCCCCCAGCGGCTTCATATAGATGTTAAACAGGAGAGGCGAGAGAACCGACCCCTGAGGCACCCCACATATTAGGGGCTTCGGGGTCGATCTCTGCCCTCCTGCCATGCATGACCTTCAGTGCACCAGTTGTGGCTGATCCTTTACTAGCTTATATTAGAAAGTATTATCTACACCTTGGTTATAGTGTTAAATTTAGACTAGTATAAGATGGTTCTAGAAGCTTTCGTTGATGTCTTTCTTCCAAGAAACCGCTTATGGCTTGTTATCCAAGACTCAACATAGCTAGATACACTTGGAATTGAAGTGAAGAGATTATGTGAAGCATTTCTAAGCTTGACAGCTGGGAAATATTGAGTGATTATTTTCTCAGACCCCCTCCCTCCCCATCACACCCAAGAAAATGTCATCTGTGGCAACACAAAGTTATCCAGAAATGAAATGACTTTATAAGAAAACTGAGGCTCTTTCAAAAATGGCACTGTCTCCCCACAGCTCCCTTGCTGCACCACGGACAAGGGCCATGGAGAGGAAGGATCCTGTTGCTTCCACGCCATCAGGTGAATTCTGAAAACTGGGGAATTCTTAGAATGGGAGATTCTTAAAACATTTCCATTTTTCATAACTGGCCTGTTTGTTGCATGCAAAATTCTTTCCTATTCTCTACAGCAAATGTGATCTACTGAAATGACACAGTGCCTCAAATATGTAACATTTCACTCATTTCTTGCCTGGTTTTCCAATCCCATCAGCCTCTCAGATGTCTGCCATCTTCTCCTAGAAATTGGCCTTGCCTGAGACATCCTGGCCACGTTCAGAACCAACTCCCTGCATGACCGCAAGGAGTGCCTTGCAGATAGTGAAGTTCTCTTGCTCTGTCGGGGATGCACAAAGCTTCTCTGAGAAATTGTCTCCAGGTTTCTGAAAATAGTTTGGCTTCCCCCCAGATTCTTCAACAGATCTTCTTCAAATCCCAGTGTGGAAGTCAAATACAATGAGTGAGAAAAAACCCATTCCCTCCTGGGAAGGTGCAGTGGGGATGGTATTGAGTGGATCAGACATTCTGGCCAGGAGAGCATCTTGAAAGCTGCAGCTCCCTGGTGAAATGGATGTCATTGCCCATAAAGAATATTTGGTGAAGAACAGCTGCACACCAAGGCAGGCATTACGCACCAAGGATCTCCTTCTCGTTTATTTCTTGTGAATAACTGAAGACTCTGACCTGCTCTTGCCAAGTGTCTGTCAGCAGAATTGGGGTTCTGCTCAGACTCTGAGTTTAGAATCCACAAGAGTTTAATTCCTGCTCTAAACTGCAATTTTGATTGCTTTTTTTTTTTTTTTAAGAAAAAGTTAAGCAGTCGAAGTGAACATTTTTCTCAGATTCTAGCTTAAAGCTAGCCTGGGAACTTGCAAAAGGGAACGTAATGACATCATAGGCTAA
Organism: Myanophis thanlyinensis; assembly: GCA_017656035.1. NCBI lineage: Eukaryota > Metazoa > Chordata > Lepidosauria > Squamata > Homalopsidae > Myanophis > Myanophis thanlyinensis. The sequence continues at coordinate 4,779 of JAEANM010001820.1, forward strand.
AAGAGATGCTCTGGATTCAGAGAAGCAATTAAAATTCTAAAGAACAAGTGTCTCCAAGCTTTTTAATTTGACTTGGTAACCTTGCTGTACCAGTGACCAAAGGATCCCCCCCCAAATGCAGGTTTGCTTATTTATAGATTATAGACATGGAGTAGTATGCAAATATGTTACGTACATTATAGCTCTACTCTACATATTACGTATTAGTGTAGCTGAATTTCTGATTTTACGTATCAAGCTAAACATAGATACTCTAATATTTTCCATCCATAGCCAAGTGGCCATCCTGTCCCTCAGTTGAGGGACAACTCAACTGCTCTATTTAGTCCAATGGCCTGATTCTCATCTAAATACATTCAGAGTTATAGACTCAGCTAATCTCACTTAGTCTCCATTTAAACCAGTGGAAATTCTCCGTAACTCAGTTTCTTGCAGCTTTCATAAGAAACCATTTCAGCTAATTTAATCCAAATCGGTAGACAGGAACCTGGACCTCAGAGCAGCAGGAGAGAGTCCCTGCTCAAATGCCTGTGTGTGTTTTGTTTGCACCAAGGTGCTCTGTGTGCCCATTGCCAAAGAGCACTGAGTCATTAAAGAAACTTTAGCCCTTGTTGTTTGAAGCAGCTGTGTGTCCCTCCAGATGTCAGAGAAGACAGCTGGTGTCCTGGGGGGGGGGGGTGCCGAGGGAAAGGGCTGCCAGGCAGAGCAAGGTGGAGGAACTTCTGGCAGGAGATATTTCTCAAGACAGGCCTCCCCATCCTGGTTCTTAGGGATACTTCATTGGCCGGTAGGTTTGCAGGTTCCCTATCACACAGCCGTTTGCCAAGAGAACGTCAAACGGAAAGGAGAGATGTGCCAGGAATGAAGGTAGCATTTCTGTGCATTCTAGGATGGGCTGATCTATTAGATTGGATCTCTAAGGGAGGCTGAGAACCAATGCAACTGGACCAAGAGGAATCGCCAGCCTCTGACCCCACCGGACAGGCAGGTGGCTCTTCAGCCTGGCAGAGAAGAAGAACTTCCCAGTGACCCAGCATGGGGAGATGGGAATGAAACCAGGCCCTTGATAAGTGGAGGGAAGTACTGTCCTGCCTAAGCCTAGTTCTATCAGCTGGAATCAAACCCCGCACCACCACGTGAAAAGCATTTCCCTCTAACCCTAGATGGCTGTTTGGCCACCTCCACTTCATTTGTGGCTGGAGTCTCTGATCAGGGGCCTCAGCCAGCCAGCAAACAGCTCTCTGGGGAAATAAGGCCCAGGCGTCCGAGGTCAATGAGCTCACCCTGAAGAAAGGGATGGTTTGGGTGTGGCAGAATATTTGGCATTTGCAAGGAGAGGGGGAACTCCAGAATGTACAGAAGAGGCTACTGAAATAGAAACCACCTCCAGGGTGGTTGGGCAAATGGGTGAGGCAGCTCAGGAAGGAGAAGAACCAACCAACCAACAACCAACCAACCAACCAACCACCCAGCCCTGGCAGCACCAAGAGGGGAATAAGTAACAGGGCTGGAAGGGGAACTGAATGAAGGTCAAGCAAGAGACAATGGCATGTTTCTTCTGCTGGATTGTTGATGCTGATTCCCCCATTGGGGCAGCAGCATGAAGCCAAAGGACGCTCCCATCGGCACAGGGATGAAAGTGCCACACATCCCCAGAAGGCTTTTGGTCAGGGCCTGAAATAAACACTTTTTAAAGTTTGTCCTCAAACACCTTGGCAGCCTTAATAAACTCCCCCACAAATGAGTCAAGGAAGCCACAGCCTTGATGTGGTGAGAGGGAGAGCATTGGCCAAGCTTTGCTTGGTCAGTTTCCAGGTCAGCTTTTCCCGCAAGAGTCAGGAACTGAACCAGATGAGTCTCCTCCTGCCCTCCCTGTTGCTTGCCTCTCTTTGGGATGCTATGGGGCTCGGGGGCTGGTTCTCCCCTCCCAGCTCTTCCCATGGCTCATGGACCCAACTTGGGCAGTCAGATGCTCTCAAAGGGAGGCAAAGGTCTCCCACGCCATGACAGTGGAGGTCATGTCATAGGTTGCACTCTCCAGTCATTTGCCATGGGTCCAACTTCCCATAGGGCTCCTACTTCATTGGTGCATCCCTGGGAAATGCAGGATACCCCCATCTTTGGGTTCCAGCCCCACACTTCCTCTCCTTCCAAACCCTACTAGGGTTGACTTGTCCCTGACATTTGCAAGCATACTTTTAATGGCTCCTCCATCTTTTGCAGAAAATGTTCTGAATGTAAAGGTCTCTTCTCTCAATGGAAAGTGTCTAAACAGGTGACACAACATCCCCGTGCTACCAAGCCCTTGCCCACGACTGAAATGCTTTGAGGGCATTGTTCTTAAACAAAAGAGCTAGTAGCACTTCTCTCCTTCAAGAGCTTCTTCTATCTGCAGAAATGAGCTTCTTGCCCACAGGTTCCACAGACCGTGCAGGCATTTTTCAGAATGCGCTGCTCACCTTTTGGGCTTCCTGTTCTCCTGCTCTGCACCTCCCAAACAAGGATCTGCAGAAAAGAACAAAGCAGGCATGATGACAAAGAAGAAACTGAGGCCTCTTACAAGGTTTCCTTGCATAGCATCCGTGTGCAGCAAGAGCCCCAAAGTCCTTCTGAGTGATCCCTGTCTAGTGGGGGGGGGAGGGGTCCTTCACTTCCTCTCTGCCTGTTTGCCCTTTTCCCTCCCTGCTCCCCATCTCCATGGATCAGATCCTGAGACAGACTGAAGTGGACTTGGAGAAGGAAATACAGTAAAGGGAGCCTCTCCCTGCAAATCTCCAAGCAAAGAACTTGTCTTAGCAAAATCAGAAAAAAAATGTCCCTTTCGGAGCACGGCCGGTCATCCTGGCCGGGTTGATCAATCCAAAGGCCGGGATAAAAAATAGGATCCCTGCCATGTGAAGCAAAGCAAAGGAGCCTCTACCCATGAGAGAGAGAGGGAGGGTGCATGAGGGGATGGGGGTGGGCTGGAAGAGGAAGAGCGAGATTAAAGCACTCCATCAGAGGTTACTGACATGGCACTGTCAGGTTGATAAACTGAACACGGAACAAAGGTTTCCATTGGCAAATCAATAAAAATAAATGTGGAAGGAAGATCCATGAATATTTTAACATAAATCTACATAGCGCTGAATGTTGCCTGAAAAATATTGGTAAATATTTCAGTGTCTGATGGTTCTCTTGACGGAGCTATAAGGAGTTCAAACATCGAATGAGTTGGGATTGTCAATTTCACCAATGACATGTAGGCTCCATTTATGCACGTTGGGGCCATACGGTAAGGTGGAATCATGAACGGCCATGTACATGTGGCCAATCAATCAGTCAATCAATCAAAGTAATCTGCACAGATACAGCGGCAACATAGGCTCTGCTGAGGTCATCTTTCTTTTTTCAATTTCTTCAATTATATTTTCCCGGATGTGGAGGTGAGAACCAATAAAGGAGAATATTTGTAGCTCAGGGTTGAAATGAGGGGTTCTTTATGCTCTCTGAGCTTGGTTTTTTCTTGCAGACATTTCTTTACCCAAAGTAAGTAACATCATCAGTGGTAGATAAGACTTTGGGTACCTCTTCCTTTAGCCTTTGCCACAATCCAGAATCAGTGCTGCAGCTGAGGATGCTGGATTAGGAATTGATTAGATGCCACAGTTGATTTATTTTTGGGTCAGCTGTGAGTCACTTGGAGCCCTTGGCACAATCACTTTGTGGCTGGCAAGGAAGTCGTTCTGTGCTGGTTGCAAAAGTTTCCACATGACCGTGGCCTAGATTTGCTCTCAGCACCTCTGAATCCAAAGAACCATGTGCCATCTTCAGACTACCTTTGCTGCCTTGGGCAGTGGAAGTGCCAGCCATATGATGCCATCCACAGCTGAGACCATGGGCCTTTGTTCTCTGCCCAGAAAGGGAACTGCTCCCCCAAAGTCCCAGTGCAGAGAGCTGTTTCTGCCACAAACCTGGATGCCTCTCTCCTTTCCAGGCATGGCCTGGATTTGGCTGGGGAAGACAGAGGCCCATATGCTGCTACAAGCAGTGGTCAGCTAGAAGAAGGTTGCAGCTGCTTCATCAGGTACAGAGCCCCAGATCAGGACTGCACTTATTTGCATGGACAACAGCTGCCCAGCCCAAAAATCAAATCAAATCAAATGAAATCAAATTTTATTCGTCACATACATAGTCATACATGGTATGAAATGCAGTGAAATGTGTATGCAACCGTTCATAACCATAGATAGTAGAGCAAGAAAATAGTCTAGACATGGTAGGAGAATAAGTTAAGAGTGAGATAGTTTATGAGAATTCTGTTTAATCCTGGGTTGTTATGATTTAGGGTTTAGGGTCCGTTAGGGTGACCATATTTGATATTCAAAAAAGAGGATGGGGTGGCGGCGGGGGCGGTGGGGGTGGCGGCGGGGGCGGTGGGGCGGTGGGGGCAGTGGGGGATGGGGGCAGTGGGGCGGCGGTGGTGACGGGGCAGTGGCGGGGGGGCGGCGGCAGCGCGGGGGTTTGGCTTCCCTTCGCCCAGAAATCGACCGCAAATCCAGATTCAGCACTGTGGCTAGACTGAGAAGCAAGAATCTTGTTCCCTCTTGCTGGAGCCGCTTTTTTCCCCATTTGCCTGGACATGATATCTCCACTTTTACAGCCAGTCCGGGGCATCCGGGTAAATTTATAAAATTTATAAAACCCGCCCGGACGCCCCGGACTGGACGTAAAAAGAGGACATGTCTGGGCAAAAGAGGACGGTTGGTCACCCTAGGGTCTGTATTGCCTGTGGGAAGAAGCTTCTCCTTAGTCTCTCTGTGTTGGCTTTCAGAAGGACTCAGGGTTAAGAAAGACAAGCTGGGAACATTAAGGGCAGTCCCCATTTCTGAGGTCCTGTATCTCAGAGACCTGGTTTGACTTTCCAGGATCAGGGGCTGATGGTTACAGTCTGTGGTTTGGAAAATGCTGAAAGTCTGTATAGCTTTCACCTCACATTTTCTACCTTGCATTTATCAAAAAGCAGGCTCCTCCAATGGCCAAGACCTCTGTGGGCTGCCTGGATCTGTTTGCTGTGAAAGCCTTTGCTACCATAATAACTCCAGCTCCCGGCATCTGAGGACAGAGGACACCATCCTACCATGGCCATGGAGACAGGCAATTGGCAAGGAGCAACTCTGAGGAAGATGCACATCCCAGATCCACTCCCAATCCCATCCAGGCCATCCGTTCCTATAACAGGGCCTGGTTGAATCCTGGCTTGGAGTTCCTCCTGGCTTGGGAGCTTCATTGCAAGCAGAGTCTTCCTAGAAGGATGGGTTCAAATGTTGTCACTTTGGAAGCTCATCTGAACTTCAGAGGTTGTTTCAGGCATGACAGCTGAACAAAATGGAGAGTTGAATGCAGCCACAAGAACGCTGACCTGAGACTGGTGGAAAAGCCACCGGTTGAAAAGTCTGGCAGGCCCAAAATCTGCCAGATCACAAAGCAAGGATTGTGGTGTGCCAGGCATTTTCAGTAGGACAGGTTTCCAAGCCATGAACTTAAAAATAGTATTGAACGGAGCCTTTCAGTTCCAAGAAGTAGTCCCACCATAGTCCGTGAGTCCAGAGGAGGCGGCTGATGAGCTTGGGAACCAGCATAGTCTCTGCTTTCAGAGGAGGGTAGTGGAAAGGAAGGGAGGCTCCAGCCTTTACATTCAAGTAATTCTGCCCAACCTGACCATCCCTCCCCCACTCCCTGAGAGGCAAGGTTAGTCATTAATTCCTGGCATAATTCACTTTTCTCCCCGTGTGGTTCTTTTCTGCTCTAAATGTCCACTTGGGAGAGAAGCAGACAGAGATCTTAAAAGAGGAAAGTCCGGGAAGGAATGGCTCAACCTGTAATTCACCCCTCTGGATAAACCCTCTACTCTCCTAAGCTGTGGGTCTTCTGCAGTGACCCATATCTGCTTCCCTCCGCTTTCCAGCAATTTTCCAGCTCAAGGAGCCTGCCAAGCTGCCAGGTGGGGGCCTTCGAAACTTAAACACATTCAGCGTCCTAGCAGACCTCAGACTGTGGAAAGGTGAGACCGGATCATGTTAAACAAATAAGTAAAACACGCCCTGGATTGTCCTGGATTGTGGGAACCAGCTGCTCTTTCACTTGTAGGGAGCAACAGGCCCTGCTTCCTTTCTTTGTCTTGTCTGTTAATGTCCGGGTTTTTTGGCATTCCTTATCAAGAAGAGTGGAACTGGCTTGCTTTGCATTGAATGGGGAAGGGAGTTGTGGGAAGGAAAACGTATCTGAAGGAATCACAGCCCCTAGCAAGATACAAGCCCCATGTCCCAGTGCTGGAGACGAGTGGAAGCAGACAGATCCTGGGGAAGGTCAGAGGCAAGGACGGAGGCGCAGGGTGCCCCCAAAGCAGGAATCGGGGGCTGCTCTGTGCTAGATGGTCTTCTCAGCTCTTGGCCTGACTCAGGAAAATGTCAGGAGGAGACAGAAATGCCTCTCTGGCCGAGAGTACAGTGACCACCACACCCAGCCTCTTCGGGCCAATTGCCATCCTGGTCCATTAATTAAAATTATATAAACCCTGCTTCTGAAATCTTCTGCAGAAAAAAAATCTTTTGAAGCATTTTTGGGAAGAGTTTGGCATCATACTACAAGTCAGCTGGAGAAAGTGACCAGGTTAAAGCACTGCTGAGCAGGAAAGGCCACTGACCTTTGCAAACTAGGGACCCTTCAGAAAAAGAAAGCAGCAGCAGCACAAGGAAGTCTGAGCTGAAAAGGCTCCAGGTCAAATCTCACCTCAATTGGGGAACTTCAGGCACCTCCAAGCTAGCAAGCTCTGAAATGCTGGACTACCTTAGGGGATTACTGTGGAGTGACAGACCAAATTTCTAGTCTGAGCCACAAAAGAACCAGCATCTCCCTGAAAAAATGGTCATCTGGAGAAACTCAGAGTTAATTTCCCAGGCACGGGAATCAGCATCAAAAGGCCAATGCTGTTAACATCTGATTCAAAGCAGCAACCGAGTTTAGCTGCTACTTTTCCACTTATACACCGAGAAAGGAAAATGCTAGTCAGCCAAATCCACTTCCAAGACAGATGATTGACTCTCTCAAATTACCAGGATTTACTGAGGGGCTGGTCAGGATGAAGAGAGTGTTAAGAGCTTCACGGAGATCAGAGAAGACAGATTAGTCCAAGCAGAGGCATTTTCAGATCTTATTACTTCCAACATCCTGTTTATCACTGAAGGGCTTCAACGGCCAAGGGACTTCCGATAGTGGAATAAAAGCTCCGGGAGACGAGAGACGGCCTTCAAGCTGATGCAGGACAGATGGCGGTGGCCCTGAGGGCACGATCCACGCAGAAGAGCACACTGGCCTTTCCTCAGAAGACCCTTGAGCATGGAGTAATAGCCTATCTTTCCATTATCAGGAAGAGCTATTGATATTGCAAACAAATCATGGGAGGAAATGAAAGGCAAGCCTCCTTCACTTCAAGTTTGACTCTTGGTGGCTTCCTGGCATTTTCTTGGCTTTGTTCTGGTGTTTGTGTTGTTGTTTTCACGTCCCTCTCTGGCTACAGCTGTGGCATTTCCTGCTATCTTCTCTCCAGACCCTACTTTCCTTCTGATCCAAAAGAAGTTGAGGCAAATTGTGTGTCTCTGCCCCCCAAGACTTTTGTAAATCATCCCATGTGGCTCCTATTTTGCTTTTCTGTAAAAGATCCTGCCCTCCAAGAAACAGACTTTCTTCTCAGCCAAACATGATCTTTCTACCAGGATTGGCAGATCTTCAATTTTCTCCAGAATCTCCTATCTAAATTGGTAAACATTCTGCAATACACATTTATCTCCTTGCTCTAGTATTTTTGCCAATTTTAAATTTGAAAAATAAAGTATAATTATGACTCCAGTTTCCCTGACAAATACAAGTGCCTTGGTGTTTGATATGTTAATTCTAACATTTTATTCATTGTTGCAGCAATTTGGGTGTGTAGCAGGAGTCCCCAATCTTTTTGGTTCCATAAACTGGCAGTGGTGGCAGTGGGGAGGGGAGAGGATGGTTTTGTGTGCACAAATACCATTTGCTCAAATTGAGCTTTGCACGCTTGCCTACTGCTTGCGCATCCCGGTTCCCAACTTGCCATGGTGTCAACCATCCCAGTTTGGTTCATTAGAAAAGAAAGACTCTTAGGCTCATGGTTATCCAAAAGTACACTTTACTAAAGTCAAGTGGTTACAGAAGAGGCAAAGTTGGATCAGAGTTTTTTGCACCCAAAGTATGAGATTAACTATTCCCCACTTCCTCTTGGTTATCAGTAACTGTCCAATTATATTTAAACAAATTGTTTTGGTAACACTCCCTGGCTTGGCGGACTGGATGGTTCTGCATTCCATAGAGTGGCCTTGGAACAACTGGCAGTTGTCATGGCACAACACAGAGCAGTTTCAATTGTACTCATTCCATCCTTTCTATCTCACCCCAACTTTCCTTCTCCATTACGTATGGCATGGCATGGCAGGCATAGCAAGGTGATAGTTCTAAGTTTCTCTCCTTGATTAGTTTCCATCCATTGCTTTCTTGTCCTGCTCTCAGGTGTTTTTGAGACCTCCCTCTCTCTTCTTTGTAGCAACCTTCAAATATTGGAACACTGCTATTATGTCATCCATAGTCTTTCTTTTCACTAGGTTAGCTATACTAGCTGCTTCTGCAACTGTTCTCCATATGTTTTAGCCTCCAGTCCACTAATAATCTTTGTGGCTTTCTCTGCATTCTTTTCTAAGTTTCAACAAATTTTTATATTGTGACAACCAAAACTGAATGCAGTATTCCAATTGTAGTCTTATCAAGTGGCATTAACACTTCAGGTGATCTTGATGCTATCCCTCTGTTAATGCAGCCTAGGAGAGATCACAGAGAAAGGTCCCATTCTAGTTGATGCAGGCAAAGCATCAAACTAGAAGCCTGGAGACCATGAGGGACTTGTCCAAGCAGTCATCAGGAGTCAAGATTAACTTGACTACTAAAAAAACCTCCTCCAACACCCTAGGGTGTAATTTATCTGGCCTTGGAAGCTTTAATTCATTTAGATTAAGTAGGAATTCCCTTACTGGCTCCTTGCTTATCTTGAGCTTCAGATCTCCTCCCACCCTCATTGTCCAATGGAAGAGTGAGGGCCAACCGAGGGTTCATTCACCTTCTGAGAGAAAACAGATGGAAAACAGGAACTGAGGCATTCTGCCTCCTTAACCATTTCGCCATCCACTCACTTCATAAGACTTACTGGCACTTTGACAATTCTCTGTGAGAGAGGACAATAATTTCTCAGAATAAGATTTCCAACAAATATCTGGATTCCCCCCTTAATTGCTATCTGATGCTTCTTTGAGAGCTGGGTCATCTGGTGCAGAAATATTTCATCCTCATGTTTTCCCAGATACTTATAATAAACTCCCACCACTGTTTTTTATTTCTTTTTTCTTTTATTCTTGCCCAGATAATCTCCACAGGGCTCCCATGCTCTAAAGCCTAATTTTCTGTAGGAAATTCTTATCCTTTTTTGTTGAGTTATTTTGTTCATTTAAGCACTGTATTTCATACCATCCAGACCAAACTGGCTCATGAGATGTGATGCATGTGATGCTAAAACAGCAATGTAAATTTAGGTGAAAAAACCCAAGAGAATTGTATTAGCCAATTTATAAGAAGTCATAGTTCTACTACATTCTACTTCCATCAAAATGCACCTTGAATACTGAACTTTGTGCTACAGGATTCAAACCAGGGGAAGAGCATCAGAAAAGGTTAACAAGGATGACCAAATAGTACCTAACAAGAAAAGACTGGAGAACTGGAAATGTTAGAACTGAAGAGAAGAAAATCTGAATATTATGATAACAACGGGCCACACAGAAAAAAGTCAGCATCTCTGTCATCCCAGAATACACGACATGAAATAATGTATTTAATTTGCTGGAAGCCAGATTCTGATTGAATGTTCGGAAAACTAGCCTAGCAATAAGAGAAGTTCAACAGAGCAACCAATTATAAGAGGCAGATGGATTTCCTTGCAATGGATGTGTTGAAACAGAGGCTGCCCGGTTATCTGTTAGAGATGATTTCATCTAAATTCCTGCAATTGGAAGAGAGCTGGTTTTGAAAGTTCTGATGACCCTTCCAAAACTTTATTGTGTGTCACTATTTAATTGTGGTTTGGCAATGAAGTGATGTTGTCAGACTGGCCACAGCTTGCTCCCTAGGAAAGAATGACCTTCTTCACTCTCTCTCTGTCTCTTTGTGTGTGTGTGTTGCAACTACAGGACCTGGCCAGGTCAGTTTCCATCTCCTTAGCTAACACATACCACTGGCAGAGGATTTTGAGGGGGGGGGGCGTCTCCCCATGAGATGCAAGCATTGTATATATCTTTGTTGAGATCATCTTGGAAGCATTCTATCAGGATGTCTTCCAGCCAATCGGTGAGTTGGCAGGCCAGCTCATGGAACTGTCAGTCGTAGGCTGCCACCCCCCTTGAGACCCCCGGTGATGGTTTTGATGCGAATCCACACCTTGTGTTGGGTGAGTTGGTCTTTGGATTGCTTGTGTAGGGCCATCATGAACTGACCAAAGCTTCTGAGCTCTGGCAATCATCATTGTGTAGGGAGGCCATCCATTCTGCTGTGCTGCCTTCCAGGACCATAGTCATGCACCTGACCCAGGCTGCTTCAATAGCCAGGTCTGCTCTGTACTCTTGCACATAGTTCCCTACCTGGGTGAGGAAAAACCCCAGTTGTTTCAGGTCTCCCCTGTGCTTTAACCCTAGAGTGGGGGCCCTTGACATCCCTTGTCTCAGCAGGATGGGGCTTGTGGAAGGGGCTGCACTGCCTGAGCAGATGGTGGTGGAGCTGCTTGGGCTGGAGATGGTCCAGGCGAGTTTCCGGCCACCCCAGCCATGGCTGCCTGTGATATGGCAACATCTCCTGCTGGCTCCAGCATGGGCAAGCATGGTTCCACCAACTGGACAAGGAGTGTTTTGGCTCATTGGTTCTCAGTACCTTTCAGACTTGTTCCACCAGATATTCCTGTTCGTCTGGCTCCCTCTGGAGTTTTTCTTCGCTCCAGCCACCATGTCACTTATGTCTCCTGGCTCTGTGGCTCCCCTGGGTGTTCTGTTATGCCAAGGGTTTTCTCCTCCCCATCTTCATCTTTCATCCCCAAGACAAGTGATCACTTGGGTTTCAGGGCTTCTTTGCTGATGCTCACATTCCCCAGCCATGCAAATTCCTCTTTAGGGTGATGTGGTTGGCAGGGGGACCTCTGCGAGCTCTGGCTTCTTCCAAGCCACTTTTATGGCTTGTCATTTTTTGCTCAGACCCCTCAGTAGACACAAGTATCCTGGCTGACTGCTATAGCAGACTTCTCTATCATCAGTCTGGCCACAGCTTATTCCCTAGGAAAGAATGACCCTTGACTTCATAGGTGTTAGAGAAAAGGTACTTTTGCTAGAGATGTTGAGTGCAGTGTGAACAAGACAAGCTCTGAAGATAAATGGCATGAAAATCATATATTGAAAGCAATCCCCAATGTCCAAAACCCTCCCCCCTGGGAGAACAGTCCAATCAGGTCCTGTTGGGAACCTGGTGCCTCCAGCACTGCGGTAAATTCCTTTCCCAGGCCCGGCATCCTTGAAAGCAGGAAGATGGCTTGGTTTGGTACCTCTGGTTCCTGTCAGTGTCCATACTCCCCAATTTCTCACAGCATTCTCACACCTCCAGCACCCTCTGCCTCCCTCTGGTTATGGCAGTTGCTAGTGGGCTTCAAAGAAAATGAAGCTAGACAGCTGACAGGTGCCTCTTCTCTCTATTATGTTTTTTTTTTCATTATGTGCTATAAGTTGACATTGATTGTTCGAGATGACAGAGATACATTTCCTCCATGATGATCTGTCCCTAACGTGTCCTAATGTCCCTAATACACATCTCCACTGTAACTGGGTCCATCCATCTTGCTGCTCTTTGCTTCCACCTCTCCCAGCAATGGAGCCTTCTCCAGAGAGAGCTGGGTCTTCACATCAAGTGTCCAAAGTAGGATAATTTGAGCCTGGTCAACTTGTGCCTCAAATAAAAATCTGGGTTGATTTGTTCAAGGATCCATTCATTTGTTTTCTTGGCTAGTCACCCTATTTCTGGGATTCTTTTGCAACACCAACATTCAAAAGCATCGATGCTCTTCTAATCCTTCTTCTCCACAGTCCAACTCTGGCTTCCAAAGAGACTCACAGGTAATAAATGCCATGCCACACACAATTCTGTTTGTAAGTATATAGCCAAATTGTGGCATTCTAGCATTTTCCCCAATGACTTAGCAATAGTGCTTAGACTTCATAGTGTGTTACAGCCCTCTCTAAGCAGTTTACAGAGTTAGCCTATTCCTCCCCCCCCCACCCCCAACAATCTGAGTCCTCATTTTATTAACCTTGGAAGGATGGAAGGCTGAGTCAACCTTGAGACAGTCAGGACTGAACTGCTGACAGTGGGCTGAATTAACCTGAAATACTGCATTCTCACCACTGCACCACCATGGCTCCCCTAGTCTGCACTTTATTTCTTGGCTGCTTGTTCATGTACTTTTCATGGTCGATCAATCAATCAATCAATCAAAATTAATGTATGGTCCAAAGCCACTGCCTTTTTTCTCCCCAAGTTTTTTATTTTTATTATACATAACAATCTTACATCATCCATCAAATCATCTGTCGTCTGGGTGTACAAACATGTTCCTAATTACTACTTATAGTTACCAAATAAATAAAATATGTCATAATATTATATAATGCTATACAACATTTGCCATTTCATATTCATCCCTGTTTGAATCATACTATACCATACTCTCTGGTTTCAATGCTTTTAATCCTAGTCAAATTCCAGTTTCTAAGCCACTACCTTGATAGCTTGTCAGTACTAAGGCTGTTTGGTGTTTATACGAAAGAAAAAATGTCATAAGGATCTCAGCAGGGAAACTGATGCTCCATTGCCATCTTAGCTCCCCCCACTCTCACCGCCCTTCTGCTGTTGTTTTATTCCTGTTGTCTTTAATCGGGACTTCTTTGTATTTACTTTTAATCCCATTTTTTTCACCAAAGTTTAGTATTAGGGCTTGCTGAGCCTTTCCATGTTTGGCTCCTCAAGTTAATGCCATCAACATAGTGCAGGTGATTGAGTCTTCTTCCTCCAGTTTTAAAACCACAATCTCCTTCTTCCATTCCATCCCATTCAAGGCAAGACAAGAAACAATGGATGGAAACTAACCAAGGAGAGAAGCAATCGAGAACTATGGAGACATTTCCTGACAGTGAAAACATTAAACCAATGGAATGGCTTGCCTTCTGAAATTGTGGGTGGTCCATCACTGGAGGCTTTTAAGAAAAGCTTGGACAGCCATTTGTCTGAAATGGTGTAGAACCTTCTGCTTGAAGAGGGGGTTGGACTAGAAGACCTCCAAGGTCCTTTCCAACTCCTGTTATTCTGTAATTCCAGTTGCCCGTAAAATATGCATTCTGCATGTAGTTGAATAAATAGGTGTGTGTGTGTGTGTGTGTGTGTGCAGTCTTGTTGCCTTCCTTTGCCAACCTTTGCCAGTTCTCTCGCCATGTTCTCTCTGTACTGGGGCTTTGTGGCCTATACATAAGTTTTGCATGATAACAATGAGATGTTCTGGGTTTCCTATTTTTCTGAACATATTCCACAGTTTGACATGATTGACAAAATCGAAAGTTTTTCTTTAATTGGCAGAAGCCCATTCTGACTTCTTCTGGATATTCTTTGGCTTTCTCAATTATCCCATATTTTGCATCAGCAAAAATGTGTCATGTTCCTGAGATTATACTGAAGGCATCCCAAATATCTGGCATCTCTTTTCCATGTGGGGTTCTAATCTCCATAGGATCACAGTCTGGTTAACTCTCATGTTGGGGGGTATTGGAAGTAAAACTGACCTCTTCCAATTGGTTATCCAGATCTGCTGGCATAGCTTGGTCAAGACTGATTCTTCTTCTGTTACCATATTTCATGAGCATTTCATCAGTTCCTGCAGCCTTCTGACTTGGTTGTGACCAGAGAGCAGATCTAACTTCCTCTTGTAGAATTAGAGGTTCTTGTAAGTACAGAAAGTCTTCTAAGGTATCTTGGATGTTGACATCTCTTCTGTACAATGTTTCCATATACTCCTTCCATCTTAGTTTGATTTCTTTAAAATTGTTTACGATCTATCGAGTGACATCTTTTAGCATAGAAATTAAAGAATGTAAGAGTTATTTTTGAAAGGCTTTCTTTGTTTTCTGTGTCTGTTTCCCTCTTCAATGTCTTCAATGCTGCTTCTGGTCTCTTCCAACAGCTTTCTTACATTCTTTGTTAAGCTCCTTCCTAAGATCTTTTCTTGTTTGGCTTTGGTTTCTTTTTCCTTCTTGGAAATTACCACAATTTCTTTGGACATCCAGTTTGCCTTCTTCTTTGGCAATCCCTTTTCATGTTCATTCTTAGCAACATCTTTAATTTCATTCTACACTTCCTCTAGTACTTTATCAATGAGGTTCAAGACTTCAAAGTGATTCCTAATGTTCTTCTTGGAAATAGCATGTATGTGCTCAAGATCATATCATAGAAACTGACTGGCTTTCTTTCCTTTTTGTTTAACTTAACTTGTAACTTGCACGAGCAGTTTACACAATCAGTACTAGTGGCTTTGATGCTATAATTGAGCTCCATCTCCTTTTAGCACTAATATGTTCAGTTTGATTTCAGGTGATGTCCCTATATAGAGGCATTTCTTGGTTGTTTAAAGATAGTATTAGCCAGGAGTCTTCCAGTTGATGATGCGGCAGGAAAGGCTGCAAAATAGCGGAGCTCTATCGAAGTCCATGAAATCCAGCCAGCAACTTCTGCCAGGAGGCCTTATGGGGGCCTAGCCACCCTGGAGGGGCAGTGAAGAAAAGGAGAGGCACTTCACAGATCATGAGTAAAACTGCAATTTCCTCATTAGGTCTGAAGAAAGCTTTTCCAAATGGCAGCAGGGATGATGGCCATTTTGGCAAGTCACAAGCTGTGACAAGTGGGACAATAAAATTTATGCTCAAGTAGTACATGGACAGAGCATTCAAACTGGGTGAGACAACTTCTAACTTTTGGGTTAGAGATTGAATCTAAGTTAAAAATGTCAAAATAATAATAATCTCCAGGTAGTAAGAAAGTGGTGATCAGATACATGGAGAAAGATCAAAGACCCAGAGGTGAAAGAAATGTTCAATGGAAATCTTAAAACAAGGAAAGCCTGGAAAAGAATTAACGGTAACTTGAAAAGTGATTACTATTTTATTTTGAGTTCTAATCCCCCTCGAACTGTTTGACAATCAGTGGTGGGATGCTGTTTAACATTGGAATTGGGAGTAGGAAAACCATCTACTGGAGGAAGAAGAACATTACAACGGGGGAACCTAAGTGAAAGGGATAATTATTTATGAATGAAAGAAAGGAAAATAAACAACATCTGGAAAGCCACCTGACCTTGATTCTATTTGGGTAGGTGACCTGGATGTTTGGAAACATCTAGTGAGCTCTCTGAAACTCTCTAAGGCAAATTGAATTACAGATAAATAGATTTCTATTAAAACTATTTACTGAATGATGAATTTGAAAGACTGGAGGAAACTTGGGCAAATTTGAATTTGAACTACTTAAGCAAAATGGATAGAACATCCCACAAGATTGGGGAGGGAAGGAAAATGATAGAAGAAAAAAGAAAAGAAGAAAAACTAAATAAGACTTTAAAATGTGGACGTTTGGGAAGAAATAAATTGGGAAATTACAAAGACTGTAAACTACCAAACAACTTTTAAGGGCTATAAATCTAGGGGACTTGGAGGTACAATTTTGGGATTGATTAAATTTTAGTAATTTTGGAGCTTTCAGATATTGGGAACCCTAGGGGTATACTGAGTAATTTGTAATATACTAAACTATTGCAAAATGACTCAACAAGGGACAATAGAGGTGTATGAAGAAATGTTATCAACACTTAAAAGTTTATATGAAATGGTGACAAAGAATCATAAGGAGATAATGGGATTGTTCAAAGAGAGAGAGGTGAGCGTAGAAGACCCTCAACAATTGGAGGAAAAGAGGAACATAATACTCAGAAAACAGAGGAGAAACCAGAAGGAGTGGGGGAGGAGGCAAAACAAAATAAATCACAAGAAGATGAAGGCATTGAAGAGACAAGAATAATAAGTATGAATCAAATAGATATTTCCTTAAGAATTTACAATAGAACAGGGGGGAGGGGAAGGGAAGTCTCCCAAATATAATGACAGGACTATAGATGGGTACTTAAATGAGATGGCAGAAAGAGACAAGGGGTAAGCCAGAAGGAATATTTAGCTGGTACTAAAATGGTAGAAAGAAAAATAAGATTCCAAGAGAGAAATATAGAAGAGGGACCAAAAAGTCAATAAAAGATGAAGTCCCAAAAAGAGTAAGAGATGATGGATAGAAATAAAACACTTCTCAGTATGATGAATGTATTAGAAATTAAAAGATATAGAAAACACAAATTAGAAAAATAGTCATTCATGTATTCATGCATTAGCCATGAATAAAATGTTGGAGTAGCAAAAATTGGTAAATTGGCCTCCTGTTTTGTTTTCCTAAACCATTCAATCCAACTGCATTTCCCTCTTTCATCCTTGCAACTTTGGTCTTCCCATCTCCCTCCCAGCACATTTGTCTTATATGAAGGAAGATTCTCAGTCATCCAGGGAGAACTGTCTGGAAATTGAGTCACTTCACACTTCCTAAACATTTTAGGAGCTCATATATTCCAGGACTCTGTGCCTACTCACCTAAGGAGCCTATTCAGATTAGGTGAGAAATTAGATCACTTTGAAGGACACACATGGAGTCCCCCCAGACAACTTGCTCAGACTCAAGAGGAAGCCACTCGGCTAAGCGGTGAAACTTTTCAAACCTAAAAGAAAAATAAGTCCAATTGCTGTGACTCAATTTCCAGACATCTTGCTTGCATGTTGTTGATTTCAAGTTGAATTTGATCATAGAAATAATCAATCTCATCTTCTTCTGCATCAATAGTTGAGCATAAATGTAAATGATCATCTTATTAAATAATTGTCCGTGAAGTCTGCTCAGCCACTAAATATGTTGTACACAAATACTGTTCTTGTGATATTTTCCCTGAGTAATACATGGTGTGATTTTCTAACTGAAAATGTCCAATGCTGGCCAATCTCAATTTGCTGATGCCTAAAATGTCAATTTCTAGTTCTTCTCCTTCATCTTTCACTGTGAACTTTCCTATTTCATACTTCTTATGTCTAGATCCAATCCAGAACTAAGGAGAAATTTCTGATAGTGAGAACAATTAATCAGAGGAAGGGCAGAAGTTGTGGGTGCTGCATCCCTGGAGGCTTTTAAGAAGAGACTGGACAGCCACTTGTCTGGGATGGTACAGGGTCTCCTATTTGAGCAGGGAGATGGACTACAAGACCTTCAGGGTCCCTTCCAATCCTATTGTTCTAGGTTCTGTGCTCCACATTCCACCTGTTTTTGCAACTTCAGATCTTCTTTTCCAGTATGGCAACATCAGCAACTACAGTTAGTTCTCAACTTATGAAAGTAAACACTGGTTTTTAGCAAAAAAAACCAAAAAAACATAAATTGGTTCATCCATGACTCCCGCTGTAGACTTAAATGACATCTCCAATCATTGCAGCTCTTTGGGACCTATGACATTTGATGGCAAAATGCTCTATAGTTGTAGCAGGTTTTTTTAGTCTTCTTTCCAATAAGATCTTCAACTTGCTTATATTTGGATTTCATATATTTCTTTGCTACATTGTAAACCCATTGAGGGCAACCCAAAGGTGTTTTTTCAGGAGGTAGCTGGACTTCCTTCTTTTTCTCTTTTAGATGTTTTGCTTTTCATCCAAGTCTTCAAAAGAAAAAAAACCAGAAGGTCCAGTTTGCCTCTTGAAAAAGCACATTTGGTACAACCTTGACTTGGATGACTGAGAATCTCTACAGACACTGAGGGCAAGTTGCAGAAAACAAGAGTAGATTATCTTCAGAATCTTTCTTACAAGAATTCACTAAGATTTCTTCTACATGTTCAGCAAATTCCATATCCAACATCTGCTGAATTTCAGTGCATAATTGCAATTATATGAATCCAGGACGCTGAAAATTACTGCTAGTTGTCAGTGGCCAAAATGTGGTCTCATGCCTGGAGAGGGGCAGCCCTCAAAATTTTGAATCTGAGTTGGAAGTAGCCCAGGAGAGGTCCATCAGAACTTCAAATGGTCACTAAATGACCAATCATAAGTCAAGGACTACATGTAGTTATCCAGAATGCTTTAATCTAACCATATCAAGTACACCAGGGGACCCCAACCCTTGAGCCACAGTCCAATATCAGGCCATGGCCCACTGGGAACAACCAGGCCACCCATGCGGTCGGTGAGCACAAGTGCGCGAAACCCCATTTGCACAAACTGAGCTTCGCACATGAGCCAGCTTGTCTGCCACTTGCACAAACCATCCTGTCTCCCATCCCCTCCCCACTGCTGCCAGTAGTTGGGGACCACCATTAGTGCTCTGAAAGATCCTCAGCTCTTTCTCAGTAACATATTGAGTGCAATCCAAGCTGAGGGAACCCAACAGCTAGCACTATTGTCAGCCATTGTATATTTAACAGATTAACAGAGTTGGAAAGGACCTTGTAGGTCATGTAGTCCAACCTCCTGCCCAAGCAGGAGACCCTATACCATTTCTTAGAGATGGCAGTCCAGTCTCTTCTTGAAAGCCTCCAGTGATAAAGCTTCCACAACTTCCGAAGGCAACTTCTGTTCCATGGGTTGATTGTTCTGTCAGGAAATTTATCCTTATTTCCAGGTTGAATCTCTCCTTGGTCAGTTTCCATCCATTATTCCTTGTCTGGCCTTCAGATGCTTTGGAAAACAGATTGACCCCTTCCTCTCTGTGGGAGCCCCTCAAATATTGGAAGACTGCTATCATGTCTCCCCTCGTCCTTTTCTTCACTAGGCTAGCCATGTCCACTTCCTGCAACAATTCTTCAGATATTTTAGTCTCCAGTGCCCTAATCATCCTGGTTGCTCTTCTCTGCACTTTTTCTAGAGTCTCAACATCTTTTTTATAGTGTGGTGACCAAAACTGGATGCAGTATTCCAGGTGAGGTTTTACTGAGGCTTTATAGAGTGGTGTTAGTACCTCACTTGATCTTGATTGTATCCCTCTGTTAATGCAACTAAGGATTGCATTGGCTATTTGCCGCTGCCATTGCACATTGCTGGCTCAAATTTAGCTGGTTGTCCATGTGACTTACCTGTGGGAAAATGCATGAGTGGTTTATCCTTGCTTTCTGCTCCACAGTATGACTTGGTGCCTTTGTATTGTCACTAAAGTGATCATCTTCCTCCAACATCTTCCTCAATGGCTGCTCAACATGAGATGCCTGCTGGCTTTGGGTGGGCAGTTGGGATGACCTTCAGGTTTTAGTGACCCCGATGGGAACACAAACTCTTGGCACACACACGTGCGCGCAGAGAGAGAGAGAGAGAGAATTTTCTGCATGTATCCCTCTCAGAAATAACCTCCACTTTAATACCTTAATGAGGCAGCAGATGTGGATGTGGGGAGCAGTTCTGCCAGCAAGAATAAATGCACCCTTTGGTTGGAGGGTTGTGTGCAAAGGAAAGGCTTTACTCTTGAAGTGTATACAATTTGGAAGGCTATCATAGTTGATTATACCTAAGAGGACTAATTAGGATAGGAAATCTGCCCTACTTCCAAGTCCCGATGAAGGTTCTCCAAACTGCTTAGAAAATTTACCACCGGTTCTAGCCAACCTGCTAGAACCTGCTGAATTTCACCTCTGCTACTGTCCCCCAACCTGCATTCATGCCTAAGACAGGACTAGAACTCAGAGTTCTCCTGGTTTCTAGTTTGATGCCTTCACCCACTAAACCCAACTGGCTCTCAGATCTTACCAAACTAAACTTACCTCATTGTTTGCTCTGAACAATTGTGGAACCCTTTAGATGGCTTATAATTTTCAGCAAAGCATTTGACAGCGTAACCCATGAAGTACTGAGGGGCAGGATGGCATGGCAATAAGCCCCTCTACCAGATGGCTGGCACAAAAATCTTATTTGCTCAAAACTGCATGGAAAGGCCGGAGATGTCAAAAAGTCTGCTCTGGTCAGCTCTTGGAAATGACTGAAATGGGTGGGGGTCAGCTCTTATCAGTCTCTGGACTTCTGCTTCTGACACGGAGAGTTATGAGAACCACATTGACTGCGGTTTCACAGCTACTGTTTGCACCAGATCCATATCACATCCACTATTGCCCCCAGTCTCTATCAATGTGTTTCCAATAATCAAATCAGCATCTCATTAACATAAATCACTGTCTCATCCTATTTGGAGAAAGGCTCAGCAGCCTCTAACAGAGCTGAACAGACGTGCTAATTGCTTACTAGGAAATCTTTCAGCAACTCTCATTTCTGGAGGGGGATGGAGGAACATTTTTTTCCTTTTTTTCTCTCTCTCTTTTTTCCCCTCTCCCTCCCTCCCTCCCGTCCCTCCCTTCTCTCACAGAAGCAGAGGTGAAATTCAGCAGGTTCTAGCAGGTTCACTAGAACCAGTAGTAAATTTTCTAAGCTGTTTGGAGAACCAGTTGTTAGAAGAAATCTCCTTTTGTTTTATTCCACTTTACAAGGTTAATCCTACAAGGAAGGCAGGAAAGAAACATCCTGGTATTGTTTCTAGCCTAATCTTTATTGCCCTGCTTACAGAAACTGCCCACCCAGTCACATGACCCAGCCCCAGCCATGCCCACCAAGCCACGCCCACAGAACCGGTAGTAAAAAAAAAATTGAATTCCACCACTGCACAGAGGGCTTCCTAACCTAGGAATGTAGCCTCAACCAGTTATAGGAAGACTGATGGGGGCATTTGCAGCAGTGGCCACTACATGAAATGGATTCTGACTAGGGTTCTTTCTTCCATATCTAGCTTTTGCTCTAAAAACTTCCAGGGATCACACAAGTCTATAGTTGCAGCTTTTCCTCTTTTCTGAAGAAGTCTTTGCTTTCCTAAAAATTCCCCTGGCACTTGCCAGGCTCCAGGGTTGCATGAAGAGAAGGGTTCATGCCATTTTGGATACAGATTATTGGTTGTGGTACTGTAAAATTATTCAAATTAAAGAGGTATTTTCTTGCCATCTCAAAATTCATCAATCTCAAAATTCAACTTGCCTTTCTAGATTTTGGTGTGAGAAGACTGAACTGATATTGGCATTGCCTAGCTCTGCCTCTTCGGTGCTGTCTTTTCCAATTGGTTTTCTCTGGCTCTATCTAAAAAAGGTCACATTGTCATTTTTGGCATCCTTTACCACTCTCTTTTGATGCGAGTGAAGGAGGAGAGTGCAAAAGCTGGCTTGAAACTCAACATTAAGAAAACTAAGATCATGGCACCCGGCCCTCTCAA
>JAEANM010001821.1:0-13963 GCA_017656035.1 Myanophis thanlyinensis
TCACTCTTGAGGAAGTTATCTTACACCAAAAGACCCAGGAACTCCGGACTACGTGTGTTGCAAAGCTGCTGCAACATTTGACACCCCTGCTGTAGATTTATTATGAGGGGATCTGGTGAGCTTAATCCAGAGGGTTCCTGTTCTTTCACGGGACCAGTCAGAGGCTGGTCTGTTAGGATTGCATCCCACTTTTTTCAAACAGGCAACTGGACGTTGTTTTTCCTTGAAGACTTTTTGCTTCTCGTCCAAGAAGTTTCTCGTCCAGAAAGCTTCTTATCCAAGGAGCTGGGAGGTCAGCTGGGGAGACCAGCCCCACTCCCGACATAATCATCTCCCCTGCGGGTACCCCCTGGATAGTGACGCTAGCAAAGATGGGTGGGACCTGGGGGCAGCAGGTGTCCTGTGGGCAGGTGGGAAACTGGGGGGACCAGAGGTTTGGGGAGCTTTGGGGATCCTGGTGGCAGGGTGGAGCTGGGCAGTGACCTGGGAGCATCCACAGACCTTGGGGTGGTGTAAGATGCAGGGAGGGGGGATCTGGGGTTGAGGGAGGCTGGGAAGATCCTGGGGTAGAGGGGAAGTTGGGGAGACCTGGGGGTGAGTGCCCCCCTGATGCAGCCATCTTCCCAGCAGCCACCTGTTGGATGGCGACACTGATGCCAACGTACCATCTGGGTCATCCCAACCATCTCCCAGCACCACCGAGACCGCTGACGAGGCATCCGCCGTGAAGTGGAGAGGGATGAAGACGCTGACCCGCAGTCCAAAAGAACCCAACTCCACCAACCGAAAAGGAGCTCCAGCTAAGCGCCATCAAGGAAGCGGTGGGCTTGGTCCCAGGTGAGGCTCAGAGTTGGCAAGCGGAAACGGTATCGACGGTGGAAGCTGGCAGAAAGGACAGCAAAAAACACCGCCAACTTTCCCCAAAAGACAGGCTAAATCACCCCCGCCTGAAAAAATGCCGTCAGGACAATGTGCATCTCCCCGGGGAAAGGGGAGCCCACCACTTCTCTGGCGGAGGAAAGAAATGATCCTGCGGAAGTGAGGACTTCTCTTGGATTGATCTTCTGATCACTTGGTCCTTTAGATTCAGCGAGGTGGGAAGCCTCTACTAATCAATCAATAAATAAATGGGAAGGGTCTCCAACCCCTCCTGGAAACTCTCTTTGTTGTTGTGCATAAAATATGGTTTGGGAGACCTTCTGGTTAATTTGGGCTTTTCGTTGTGTTTGGTCCACAACCTTGGTGACCACGAGCGACGGGTGAAGGCCGCGAGGCCCCAAGGATCTGGTGAGTCTCCGTTTTCTGACCCAGCTCCCTAAACACGACAAATCCTCTGTAGTGCAAGCAATGGTTCCTTTTTGAGGAGCCCCAGCGAAGGTTTCTTTCTCACCGCAGGCTAACGAGTCCATCAGGCAGGGAGACGAATAGTTGTCTGCCACATCTATTCATCTCCTCCCCCTGCCTTTGATCCGCAGAGCTAGAGCAGTGGCTCTTCTGTCCCAAGGATCAGCCCATACGTTTCCACTGCTCTCCTCTTCTCTGCCTTCTGTTCAGCCACGCGTCAGTGCCACCTCGACTTGGGGGCTGTTGACTCCCCATTTGAGGATGGATGGATGGCTCAGGCTCCATCTCTGTCTGTCTGTCTGTCTCTCTGCCAGCTCCGTTCCTTCTTCCCCCTCAGAGCTCTCAGGTTGCCTTGATGCTAACCCTGACCCCCACACCTCCTCCTCCTCCGGGCGGCCCACAGGCCATACCTCTCCCCTTTCCAGAAGTGACGGGACAAGATTTCAGATAGCCATTTATTAGAAATGGTGGCGGGTGTCCTGCTTGAGCAGCGGGTTGTACTAGATGATCTCTGAGGTCCCTTCCAAGTCCATGATTCTGTAATTCTGTAAGGTTCTCCTACTTGACAAGGATTGGACTAGATGACCTCTGGGAGGGGACGACCTTCCAACTCTTATACTATCATTCTGTGAGGGACTTGTGCTTGAGCGAGGGGATGGGGGGTCTCTGAAGCAGCTCACTCAGGGAAGGTAGGAGGGGGTACCTGGTTCTCGGGGCGCCCAAGAGGGGGGAGGGCAGGGCAGGCCTTGGAAAGCAACCACTTCCCAGTCTCCGGATTCAGTCCTGTAACACAGGGTCCTGGACCGTGACCTGTTTGGAAGCAGGCTGCGGAAGTGGCGGGCGAGATGCGTGCATTTTTGTAAGGCTTGTCCATCACTGGTGTGGAACCCTTCCCTCTCTCCCCCTCCCCCGCCACAAAGGTTGGAGAAATGGGACCATGGGCTCAAAGAGGGGAGGGGGGAACAATGACCCCCTCCCACCTCCAGTGGTCTTTTGTGGTCTCGTACAGACTGTGGAGGGCAGTGGGAGTCCTTGTTCTTGCACACTCGTTCTTTGTCTCCGAGGCCAGACAAGAGTGGGGCCAACTGCCCCCAACAGGGGTCTTTTGAGGAGGGTCCTGTCATCCAGGTGCTTTCTAAGGGGGGGGAACAGGGAGGCACTGCTGGGCAGTTTCCCCAATCCCATCATCCCCAGAAGGGGTGTATCTTCTCTCTCTCTCTCTCTCTGCCTGGAGCTGCTCCCCATGCAAGTCACAAGAAGGACAGGACATCGGTCTGCCGTCATTACGACCAAGATTCAGCCCATTTTTGTGGCTAAACAAAACAGGGATTCGGTGTATTTTTGTCCTGTTTTGCCACCTGGCAGGCCTTGCTTGTCAAGTGAATCATCACAGATGGTCTGAGTCACCTTGGTGGGTAAGTGAATCCGGCATCCCCACTGGTCACAGAAGGGGATCACATGACACACACCCCTTTCCTGGGACACAGCAATCATCATAAATGTGCGAATTTTTATCAGATGACTACAGGGATGCTGCAGTGCTCCTAAGTGTGGAAAACGAGTTACTTTTTTCTCCAGGGCCGTTGTAACTTTGAACAATCACTAAACGGGACTGTTAAATCGAGGACTAGCTGTTCTTTTGGGAAAAGGTGGAGAATCAGTAGACTCCCAGCTGATTGGGGAAGAGGGGTTTAACAGAAACTTTGAGAACATGATCATATTGCGGACTGGTCACGTCAAATGATCTCATCTCAGTTAGTAGAGGGGAGGTATGCTTAAGGATGCAGTATATCTTTCCGATTCCCACAAAGCAGTCCACAAAGGGTTCCGCGTGGCCTTCTGACACGAAGCTCACTACATTTGGGCTGGATGGCCTCAAGAGCCTTCCTCAACCATTTGTGTCCCGCAAACTCTTCACCTAAGGACACACCTGGAATCCAATATCTGGCTTTGGTCCCCATGTTACAAAAAGGATGTTGAGACTTTGGAAAAAGAAGGGAAGAGCAACTAGGAGGATTTGAGGATTTGGCTTGTCAGGAGGTCGCAAAAGGGAATCGCGCGACCGCAGGCTACAAATAGGAGTCCATTACCAAGTGCTCACATTCAGATTACGTGACGGCGGGAATGCTGCAACGGTCAAGAAGTGGGAACAACGGTCTGAAGTCCCTTTTCCCCCCACACCCTTCCCAGTGCTGTTGTAACTTCAAACTGTCACTATATCAACAGCTGTAAATCAAGGATCATCTGTACATGGGGCTTGAAGTCTCCTGAATGCAGTGTGGGTAGAGATCAGAAGCCCAGCCACCCCAGCACTCTGCTGACCCCTAATGTATCTGCCTTGCTGTAGCTGGCGCTGTTTTAAAAGCATGACTTGGTCACACAGACAACACGCACACGCATAAAGCAAAGGCGACACACCGCCGGTCCAAACCCAAAAAGGTTGTATTTGAAAAAAAAAACTCAAGTGTCAAATTGCACGCGGCTTCCTTCCCCGCGGGGAAGAGGAAAGCCGTGTTCCCTGAAACCGACAACAGAGCGCCCCAGAGCAACGGGCTCTGGGCCTGTCCCGAGCAACCAGCTAGGGTGGGGCTGGAGGCCGAGCGAAAGAGGGCAGAGGGAGGGGAAAGGGGGGAGGATAGGGCTCCGAATCCGGCAAACCGACCGGCGTGGCCTCCTCCTTCAGATGTCCTTGGCTTGCCGGCGGAAAAGCTCCGCGTAGATGCCCCCTTTTCGTAAGAGCTCTGAATGGGTCCCGGCCTGGGGAAAAAGAAAAAACAAACAAACCACGGGTCTTGGAAAGCCGGATTGGAAAAGTTTGCAAACAATTTCTTGGATTCACCACCCAAAATTGAAGGGGAAGGGGTTGGACCTCCCACCACCGATCATTGAGATTTATTTCTCTGGTCCGGTTGGGCTGAGCGGGGAGCAGTCAGTGTGACTGACAGCCTTGGGGGTCCCTTTAAATAGCTCCCTAACTCCCAGGCTGTGACTCTGAATGGTCACTAAATGAATTGTTGAAAGTCCATTCCTAGCTATATTGCTTCTTCCAGCGCGCACGTCCCCAGGCTCGGCACTCACCTCTGCGATGCGGCCCTTGGACAGCACCACGATAAGCGAGGCCTCCTTGACGGTGCTGAGCCGGTGGGCAATGACCAGCACGGTGCGACCAGCCACGGCCCGGTTTAAGGCCTCCTGGACCACGTGCTCCGACTCGGCGTCCAGGGCGCTGGTGCCCGAGCAATGGCCACCCGTTGCTTCTGTCCCGCCGAAAGAGTTACGCCACGCTCGCCTGGCAGGAGAAGAAGGGGCGGAGGCCGACCTTAGGTTGTGGGGGTTGTGTGGGATGAGGCATCACAGGGCAGGGAGTTCCACGGGTTCCACATTTCACAAGAGAGTGTACGTGGGGTCCCAGAGGGCCCAAATTCCAAAATTGATTGGGGAAAAGCAACCTGCATGGTTCAGACAAAAAAAGGCAGAGGGAAGGAAAGGGGGGAAAGGAAAGTAATGGAGGAAGGAGGAGGGAGAGGACAGGGAGAAAGTAAGGGAAGTGAAAGGGAAGGGAGAGAGGAAGCAAGGAGGAAAGAAATGGGTGTGAAGGAAGAAAGAAGGAAGTTATGGAAAGATGAAAGGGGGAAGGAATGAAGTATGGAGAGAGGAAAGGCAGGAAGGAGGCAGGAAGGACGGACGGAAGGAAGGAGGGAAAGAAGGAAGAAAGGAAGGCCCCCTGTACTGCCAGATGCTTCCCTCACCCACAGTTGTGTTGTATCCGTCTGGAAAACTGCGGATAAACTCGTCGGCATTGGCCAGCCGGGCAGCTGCATAAATCTCCGAATCTGAGGCGCAGGGCTTGCCGAAACGGATGTTCTCCATAATGGTGGTGCTGAACAGCACCGGTTCCTGAAATGGAAGCAGGCGAGTCTGTGTGTGTGTGTGTGTGTGTTAAGGTCAACCCAACTCCAGCCCAGAGAGATCCCAGGACAACAATCCGTTGCTGTGCAAGACGTTCTTTAATGGAGCGTCATTCCAGTGTACGATTTTTCTGGCCGCAGCAGTTAAGTAAATCGCTGCCGATGCGAAACTAGTCGCACGTCTGTGAAGCGAATCGCGGCCCTTGTTCAATGAGACTGGCGGCTATTAAGCAAATCAGGCTTTCCCCTTGACTTTGCTCAGAGGCAGCTCGTAAAAGGGGGGTTGCCGTCATAAATAGGAGTCGGTTGCCTCTCGTTCCAATTCTGGGCTTCCTGATTTCATACCTGGTTAATGAAGCCGATGACTTCTCCCCGGAGCCAGGAAGCGTCCAGGGTGCAAATATCCCGCCCGTCCAGAAAGATGGTCCCCTTGCTGGGTTCGTAGAAGCGCTCCAACAGAGCCGCCAGGGTGGACTTCCCTGAAGCATGGAGAGAGACACACACACACACACAAAACGTCCGCTTGGACATGGTCCAAAGGGCCCCGTGGTTCACAGAGGAGGAAGAGGAGGAACAGAAAATGGGGAGATGGATGGATGAGAGAGGAGGAGTGGAAAATGGACGGGTGGATGAATGAGGAAGAGGAGGAGGAAGAGATGGAAGGAAAGGAGGAGGAGTGGAAAATGGATGGGTGGATGGATGAGAAAGGAGGAGGATCAGAAGATGGATGAATGGATGGATGGACGGATGGATAGTAGATAATTAGATAGCTAGACAGATCATAAAGGGATAGATAAAACAGATTATCAACAGAGGATAGGTAAATGGATGGATGGAGGAGGATGCATCCATTCAGCCGATCGCTGCATTTGCTGGGGAAAGTTTGCTTTCACTGCACGGGGGAAATGCATCTCCCTGCCCAGCAAAGGAATCAACCCTGGGAAGGAAAGGAAGTGTGGGGAGGACAAAGGGGTCGAACAAAATCAGGAACGGATACCCCCACACACATGCGCCACCGAGCCATGCACCGGAGGACACCCAGTTCTTAAGAAAATGAGGTTTCTTTTGCCACTATGGCAAATTCCAAAGACCCAGTGCCTCCACCCCCCATCAAAGGAGAGAGCAAGCCTTACCGCCACCAGACTGTCCCACGATGGCCACCGTCTTGTTAGCAGGGATGGAGAGGTTGAAGTTCTCCAGGACTTTGTAGCCTGGCCGGGTGGGATAACTAAGGGCGGGAAAAAATAATTTTAAAAAGTGGTCATCAGGCCTAGTGGTGACAGCTGAGGCCCTCCTTTACCCGCTTCTGGGTAGAGCACTGACCCCCCCCCCCCCAGTCTTTCTGGCACAGGGTTCGTTGAAAGACAACTTCTCTGCTGCGTGTGCAGCCCGGTTCCATATCGACCGTGGTCTGGAAACTGGTCCGTGTCCCGGGTGTTGGGGACTCCTGGACTAAAAGAGTCTCCGAGGTCTTTTCCAGCTCTTTTCTGGTAGATTGCTTGAGCAGGGGGCTGGACTAGATGATCTCCAAGATCCCATCCAATTCTGTCCTTCTATGATTCTGTAAGGGTCTTCTGTTTGAGCAGTGGGATAGACTTCCTCCTTCCTTCTCTGCCGTTGTCAGTTCGCAACCGGTTCGCACAAGCTGGAGCTGAGCATGCCCACACAGGCAGCTCCGTCTTCGCAAGTGGCAGGTACTCGTACATGCAACTCCATTTGCACGAGTGGCGGGCACTTGTGTGAGTGGACAAAGCTCGGTTCATGCCAGCAGGGGGACTCGCATGGAACCGTTTTCTCTCCCTCCCTCCCTCCCTCCACCGCTGGCCCAGGAAGGCCTAAGGCATTTTTCTTAGCCCATTTTCGTCTCCCCTCGCAACCCCGGAACCTTTCGGCTTTGAGTCTCACCTGAAGGTCACATCCCGGAACTCGAGGTGCCCGTTCAGCATGCTGCAAGTGAGCATTTGCCTCTCGCACAGAGGGGTCTCAGGTGACATGTTCATGAACTCAAATACGCGAGCCCCGGCGCTCATGCCCCGTAAGACCTGCAGCAGTGAAGAGAGGGGTCTCGAGGTACAAGCCGTTGCGTTCCCAGGCCTTCCTGAGAAACACCAGCTCCAGAGCAAACAAGGTGCGTACAGGCAGTCTTCAACTTTGCAACCACAATGGCACCCCAAATTTACATTGAGACGTTTCTTAAGGGACCTTTGTCCCATTTTGACAACTTTTCTTGCCGCGTTTCTTCAATGAACTGCTTCAGATGCTAACTTGGTCCCACAGTTGTTAAGGGAATCGGGCTTGCCCATGGACTAAGGTCGCAAAAGGGGATCACAGGACACCAGGACACCGTGATGGTCATAAATAAACTGGTTGCCAAGCATCTGAAGGTACATCGTGCAATCGTCACAGGATGCCGCAATGGTGATGTGAAAAAAAATCAGTTTTCCACTGCCATTAACATAGGGACACTGCAACTGTCACTAAGTGAAC
The DNA here is from genome assembly GCA_017656035.1 of Myanophis thanlyinensis. Taxonomy (NCBI): domain Eukaryota; kingdom Metazoa; phylum Chordata; class Lepidosauria; order Squamata; family Homalopsidae; genus Myanophis; species Myanophis thanlyinensis. The sequence continues at coordinate 7,740 of JAEANM010001821.1, forward strand.
TGTTGTTAAATCGAGGACTACATGAATAATGTCACCAAGAATGCCCCCAGCCACCTACCTGTCCGAAGAGCACCGACATGCTGGCCATGGATCTACAGAGAAAGAGAAGCAGATGGCTCTCAAGGGCTACATGGACAGTCCACTGTTAGCAAATGGACCGGGCTGGGCCAGGCCTGGTCTGGTCTGGTCTTACCGTTGTACGGTCTGGGAGGAAACCAAAAAGGACATGAGGTCGCCGGGCGTCATCTCTTGTCCGGCCATGAGGGAGCCACCTACAAAGATGGTGCCGAGCACAATACCTAGGAAGGAAAGCCTCTCCTGAAATGCCGAAGATACCATGTCAATTGTCCCCCGGGAGGTGTCCAATGCAGCTGACGCAGTGGAGCTTCTACTCACAGTTCAGGGCCATGTTGGAGACCCCCTGGAAAAAGGCAATGCCCAGCCCCAAGTTCATGTTGAGGCGGCTGGAAATGTCCACTTCAGTTGCATATTCTCTGCGAGGAAAAGACACGGAGAAACTGAAAACTCTGGCACGGTCACAGCATGGCCTACGCCAGGGATGTCCAATTTTGGCAACTTTTAAGATTTGTGGACTTAACTCCCAGAATTCCCCAGCCAGCAGGGATTTACCAGAATGGATAGGACAGGAATAAGAACAAATGTAGATAAGACTGCTTTACCCTATTTGTTGATTATTAACTTTATTAGTAAATGGGGGTATGTAGTGAAAATAATATATCACATTTTTGTTAGGGAAATTTTATTAGTAGATTATGGGTATGCAGTAAATGTATTATATCTTGACTTCAACAGAGTGAAAAAAATTGCTGGCTGGGGGATTTTGGGAGTTGAAGCTCACAAGTCTTATAGTTAAAATTCTTAAAAGCGTCCTTAAAGAGAGCGGGGCGTGGAGGGATCTCCTTTGTGGTACACACTGGTTCTCTTTGGGTTCCATGGCAAAGGCCCGCACCGTGCGGACGTTCCCCAAGGCCTCATCTGCCACAGCTGTAGCCTTGGACACCTGCAGGTCAAAGGGAAAGAAGGAAAGAAAGTCATTCAGGGGCTGACCGAGTATGAGAATTGGCTGAAGAATGCAGCTACAATAAATATACAGGTAATCGACTTATAACGGTTCATTTACTGACCATTCAAAATTATGACAACCTTGAAAAATGCGCCTGAGGACTGTTTTTCCATATTAAAACCTTTGCAGCATCCCCGTATTCAAAATTCGGATGCTTGGCAACTGATTCATATTTATGACAATCGTAATGTCCTAGGATCACGTGATTCCCCTTTTGTGACCCTTTGACAACGGAGAAGCCAGATTCCCTTCACAAATGCATTACTAACTTCACAGGTGCATGGATTCCCTTAACTGTGGCAAGAAAGTTTGTACAAAGGGGCCGAAGCTCACTTAACAACATCTCAGTTAACAACAGAAAATTGGGATTTAAATGTAGTTGTTAAGTCAAGGACTACCTGTAGATGCCATGCTTAACCCAAAGAAAGATGAACTAGGAAAAGTGAGGGTTGTGTCAAAACAGAACGCATTATATCATAAGTGAACATATCACATTTTTTGATAGGGAAGCTTTATTAGCTTCTCACCACTTTATTAGCTTCTCACCATTAAATGGTGGGTATACAATTAATCTTATATATTTTTGATAGGGAAACTTTATTCATAAATGGTGGATATGCAATGAACATAATATATCACATTTCTGATAGGAATACTTCATTCGTAGATGGTGGATTTGCAGTGAACATAATCTATTGTATTTTTTGAGATGGAACATTTATTAGTAGATGGTGGGTATGCAGTGTATATATCCTGACTTCAACAGAATGAAAAAAAATTGCTGGCTGGGGAATTCTGGGAGTTGAAGTCCACAAGTCTTAAAAGTTGCCACGGTTGGACATCCCTACGCTAGATAAAGCAGGATTTCAATGCAAAGGGTTCTATGCTTCTGCCAAATACGTTTAGTTCGGGCAACATTCACACAGGCTACTTTTCCCCACCTGTTCTTGGGCTTTGCGGGAGAGCCTCCGAAGAGAGGTGCCAAGGAAGGTCCCGATCCCCACCAAGAAGGGCATCACCACCACAAGCAGCCCCGTCAGCTTGGGGGAAATCAGGTAAAGAGACACAAAACAGCCCACGGTCTGGGTGAGGCTACGTAGACCCTGCAATGTTGGGGGGAGAGACGGCGGCATGAAAAGAGGCACCCCGTCAAAGAGGGAAGGGAATCCCCCAGGCCTGATTCTATTCTCACCATTCATGCCAGGGCCTTCAATCAGAGCAGGGCTGCCCCCACCTTTCCCGACCCTCCTGCCCCCACCAGCCAAACCTGAGAGATGACCAGCTTGAAGGAAGACTTGAATTCCTGGATGTCGGCAGTCAGGCGATTCACCAGGTGCCCCGTCTGGTTGGCATCGAAGAAGGCTATCTCTTCCCTTGGGGGAAGGAGAGAACTAGGGTTACAGGGCCTCCAAGGTCTCTTTCATTAATCTATTTCTGTAAGGCTCGAATAGGAGGTTGGACTAGAAGACCTCCAAGCGCCCTTCCATTATTCTATGATTCTGTCAGGGTCTCCTGCTCGAGCCGGGGAGTCAGACCAGAAGGCCTCCGAGGCTCCTTCCCACTCTATTCTGATTCTGATTCAATACAGAGTCCCCCTTTGGACCTGGCCACCCATTTCCACCGCCGTTACCGAAGGAAGGACGAGAAGAGCTGCTTCCGCATACCGCCGGCCACTTTCTCCCCTATCCAGGACAGCAGCAGGATGTACCCGAAGGTTAACACGCCCTGCGGACAGAGGGGAGGGGGAGAAAGAAGAGAGTAGCGGGTTGTCCTCCGGAGTTGTGCACTGCCAACTATGACATTGAGCACTGATGCATTCCAATGCCCCGGTGGTGGTGGGGTGGGGGGGGGGGTTGGGCTGCGGGAATCTAGACAAAAATGGAATCCGGCCCAGGGATCAAAACAAGGAGGAAGAAGATCACCTGAAGGCTGTAGATGGTCAGCAGGCGCAGGGCCGGCTCACGCACCATGCGCAGGTAATCGCCCACCCGCATGTGCTTGGCCACCACGTTCACCATCTGGCCCAGCAGCAACGGGATGTGGATGTTGAGCATGGCTGCCCCGAAGGCAAACTGGAGGGCAAGAAAGAGAAAGACTTGAAAAAAAGCAATGGCGGGGTGTCTTGACAAACTTGAAGGATTCAAGAGGATCGCTGGAAGGGGAGCTGGCAGTTGCCACGAAAAGCTCATACGATCCTTGCTTCTTTAAACTCTTCCTTCCTTCCATAGCAGGGGGTTGAACTAGAAGACTAGGTCAGACTGAATTTCCTTCTCACCCAACACTCTTTTTGAGAAACAGGCAATGCCGGCCTGCCTCCCCTCACTCTTAACCCCAGGGCAAAGAACCTTACCACAATGGCCGCCGTCACTGCCAGTAGCTGAGGACGCAGGAATTTCCAAAACATGGCCCAGTTGAAATCCGGCTCTTTTTCCCCGGGCATGCAGATCATTTCCACTTTGGGGGCTTCCTGACAGAAGACCCTCTTGCCAAAGCCGGCCCCCAGCCCCAGCAAAGCCGGGCCCCCTGCCCACAAGGTTGCCATCCGGCCCAGCGGGACAAGGTGGCGAGGTAAGACCAACAGGACGGCTGGGGAGAGCTTGGGAGGGCTGCGGAGAACCCGGCGGAAGCAGGACTGCCTGGCATGGCTTCCAGAGTGTCTGCGAGGAAGGAGAGAGACAAGAGGAGGTGAAGAAACACAACCACATACACAAGTCGTGAGAAAAGACAGGCACACTCTATCAGTCTCAAGAGAGATAATTTGCAAGGGATGTCTGCCTGACCTCTGGTCCCCGGGTGTCCCACCTGCCCAGGGATAACCCCTCCAACCCAAGCCTCACACCCTCTCTCTGAAGGGGTCAAAGCATTCTAGGTAGAGGGGTCCCGGGTGCGGAGTTGGCTGGTTTTCTTCTTGATGTTTCATGACTCAACTGGGTAACGTCATCAGTGCTGGAAGGGAAAGGAGGAAGAGGGGAAGGAGGAAGAGGACGAGGAAGAGGAGGAAGAGGAAGAGGAGGAGGGGTCCTTGATGCTCTCTGAGATGGGTGGTTTTCTTGCACACTTCCCATTGCATCAGTGCTAGAAGGAAGGGGGGGAGAAGGAAGTAAAGGAAGAGGACAAAGAAGGAGGAGGAAGAAGAGAAGGAAGAGGACGACAATGTTGGCCAGTTTGGAGAATGAAATGCCTGCAAGAGAACAACAAAGCTCAGGGAGCACCAAGGACCCCATAATCTTCCTCCTCCTCTTTGCAAACCCCCTCCCTTCTAGCACTGATGATGTTCCCTAGTTGGGTCATGAAACGTTTCCCAAACAAAAACCTACCCAGCCCAGAGATTGTTGACTTAAGGAGGCTAATCGCCAAAGTGCAACCTTAGTTCAGTGCCTTTTCTGTCTCACTTGAAAACAAGCACCACCATAGCCCAGGAGTGTGTCCTAGGAATGACAGTCAGCAGGGACCTTGGAGGTCATCTAGTCCAACCCCACTCTCCTCGAGTCAGAGACACTGGGCAGCTTATGGGAATGTTCAGTCAACCATGACTGAAGTTATTGGCTTGACCTATCATTTTGATAATCAACGGTTTATTGAGCATTTCTGCAAGCCGGCCAGAGTCTCGACGAGTCTCAAAGCGTACGCGACAGGAACGGGTTGGACTAGATGACCTCGGGGGTACCTTCCAACTCTATTCTGGTCTACTGAGCTGTTTCACACCAGACAGGCAAGCAGATAAACACGGTAACGAAAGAAGGAATTGGGCCGCAGGGCTTTTCCAAGAACCGAATTCCAAGGAAAACTTGGAGGGGGGGGAGGAAAATCCGCACTGGGGTGAAAACAAGGCAGCGCGCATGCGCCATCCCAGTCCTGGCCGGCGAAAGTGACTTTCCCTGCCAGCTGCTCTTCCACAGCAGCCAGGCCTGAGGGGGTGGGGCGAGCCTGGCGGGAGCCAATAGGAGAGGAGCAAGAGGAGGCGGGACTACGACTCCCAGCGTGCCCCGCGAGGCGGCCTGACCCTCGTTGTGGTTACCTGGCAACACCCGGACCCGGCGAGGGGCCCTTCATGGCCGCCTCGGCGCGGAAAAGCCGCCGGCCGTAAGGGGAGCAGCGGCCCCCGGCCAGGCCCGGCCGCAGCAGAGCCAGCCGGGCCAGCAACATAGCGGCGAGCGTAAGCGGCTCCCCTCACGCCCTCACGAACCGTCGCCGCTGCCCACAATGCCCCGCGCGGAAGGAGGGGGCGTGGCCCAGGCGCGAGAGCCGGGCAGGCGCCGAGCGAGGAGGCGCGCGTGGGTAGAGGCGCTGGCTCCGCCCACCCACCGGCTCCGCTGCGGAGGGGCTGCCCGCGCAGGCGCAATGAGTGCCCTTGAGAGGCGATCTATATAGACGCAATAAGTGTCGGTGAGGCTACTCCACGGTGGCTCCGCCCCACGGGCCACACCATTCCACCCGAGTAGGCGGTCCGCGCAGGCGCAATGAATCACGGAGGCTGGTCCACACAGGCTTCGCCCTCTGGAAGTGACGCAAGCAGGAGCAATAAGAGTCAGTGAGCCTAGTACGCGCCTCTCCACACACAGTAGACAATCCGCGCAGGCGCAGTAAAAATCCATGAGGCGAGGCCACGCAAAGCACGGCCGGGAAAATGCCGCGCAAGCGTAGTAAGTCGGCTAGGCGAGGCGGCTCTGGCTCTGGCTCCGCCCCCGGAGAGGCGTGGCCTCGGAACCCGCGGGGTCGGACGCGGCTCCGGCCCGTCGTGACTCAGGCCGCTCGTAGCTCGGTGAGTGGCCGCGTTTCCCTCCTCCGTCTCGGGCAGCCTCCTCAGACGGGGCAGGGAGCGTCCCGTGGGCGGGAAGGGTGCTGACACCTACCGGAAGAGAGGTCAGTCGGGACATTTCGCGGGTTACGTCGCTGCTCCGCACCTACGACCACTTTTCGGACTTACGACGCCACTGGGAGGAGGGAGGGATGCTGGGAAGGTATGAGATTGGGTCCTGACTTGGACTGGTTGTGGGGACTGTGGGAGGCTGGGCCAGGCTCTCTTTCTTTCTAGCCGGCCACCTCGCAGGTTTGTTGCGGAGTGGGGTTAGGGATGTTGGGCATCTAGAGATGCTAGCAAGTAACGAGGGTGCAGAAAAGGGAGACAGACAGACACTTG
>JAEANM010001822.1:0-26325 GCA_017656035.1 Myanophis thanlyinensis
CTACACAGAATCCATCACCTCACACGTACAAAACTCCTTCCACTTCATAGAAACAATAAAGAAACAAAACCTACAACTCAGCAACCTACTCGTGAGCTTCAATGTCATATCCCTCTTTACCCAAGTACCCATCAAAGAAGCCTTGACACAGCCAAAACAAATACAACCCCCCCAAACACATCCTAGATCTGACCAACCACTGCCTAAAGAACACATACTTCATCCACAATGGACAAAGATACAAACAGATAGAAGGAGCTCCCATGGGATCACCCCCTCACCCATCATTGCTAACCTATACATGGAACACTTTGAAACCAACGCTCTAGACAAATCCAAACCCAAACCCAAACTCTGGCTTAGATATGAAAATGACACTTTCATAATTTAGCCACACGGGAAAGAAAAACTGGACAACTTTCCTCACACATCTCAACAACCTACACCCCAAAATACAATTCACCATGGAAACAGAAACCAACAACCAACTTCCCTTCCTGGACATCCTAATTTACAAAAAAACCCAATGGCTCCCTAGGACATACCATCTACTGGAAGAAAATACACACCAACCACTATCTCAATGCACAATCCCATCACCACCCTGCACAGATCAACTCTGTAGCCAAGACCCTCATCTCCAGAACCAAACGCCTAGCCGAAAAATACCACCTGAGAACAGAACTACACATCCTCATTAACGTAAATTTCCAACAGATTCCAGAGAAACACTATTACCAACCTAATCCAAAGAGAGAGACCCCCCAAAAACCAAGACACAGAACAAAACAGTATTGCACTCCTCCCCTCCCTATATCAATGGCACCATGGAGAAAATCAGCAAAATTCTCCACAAACACAATATCAGGCCAGCCTTTGGCATTGACCAAAAAACAGCCAACATCCTAAGAAACCCCAAAGACAAGATCCAGCTAGAAAACCAAGTAGTTTATGAAATACCATGCAACAATTGCCCAGCCACATACATTGGACAAACCAACAAGAGAATAAATGAATGCATCGCAGAACACAAGAACGCAGTCAAAAAAGAAGAAAACACTTCCTCCCTCTTCCAGCACCTTAAAGCCACAGGTCATGAAATTAATTTCAGAGGAACCAAATTAATCTCCAACGCTGAACACTCCAACAAGAGAATAATCAGGGAAGCCATTGAAATAGAGAAACACCCCCATAACATGAATAAACGGGACGATACCTCCCACTTACCAGACATCTGGAAACTAGCCCTCACCAACAAACAAGTCCCAGCCACGAAAACCAACACCGGACCCAAAACAACAGGGGACACAACCCCCAATCCCTCTCACCAGACCCAGGCCCAAACCCATCCTATAAACGAAGGACAACCACTGTCCAGAAACCAGACTACGGCTGCTTCACCAGCTGTCACACACCCCTAACCCCAAAACTAAACAAGCTGACACACGCCAAGAACACAGACCCAGACCTCAAACTCGAAGCCAGACCAAAATCCAGAATGCTACATCACAGCCACCAGCTCAGGATATCACATCAGATAACTCCGAAGATCACACCACAAGAACTCAAGAAGTTACAAATGACCCAGGAGATCACAGCACAAGACCCAGAATACCACAACAATACAACTCATAAGGTCATCACACAGCCCATTACCCAAGCTGTTACAATACAGGAAACTGATAGACAAGAAACCACAACACAACAAATGACCCAGGAGATTACAACACATGACACAGGATACCACAACAATAGAACTCTCAAGGTCACCACACAGCCCATTACCCAGGCTGTTACAATACAGGAGGCTGACAGACACACAGCCAATACCTCAGCCACACATGATCTTACGAAAAAGCCAACCAATCTGCAAACATCAACTCCATCAACCAATCAAGAAACAATAACACAGCCAACCAGCCCAGCACACCAACCCCCCCCACCAGTATTTATAGAGAGACGGCAACTCCGATCATGCTTTGCTTCCACTAGCACGAAGCCAAAAACACCAGCCTGAAGATGGCGAGTGGGACCTCGCCAAAACGTTGCCAAGATACTATCAATCTTACACGGGAAAAGACTCAAACACACCTAGACCTACATATATATTGTATGTATGTGTGTATATGTATATGTATATATGTACTGTATATATATGTAATAGTCCTCAACACTGGACCCACTTAATCTAATATGTACACTCTACTATTTCTATAGACAAGAAAATAGTTTTCTTCTGAATTATAGACCAACAAATATTTTAGAGAAGCATATTCATTAATGGAAATACATGTATTTATTTACTGCATGGCATATTATTGATGGCTTATCAATATATATTAACATTTCATCTAGATTAGTAAAACCCAATAAAATATAAATATTAAAAACATCTATGTTCAAATACCAATACATCATCTAATCATAGCAACTGCTGGCAGTCAGACTACTCTTTAGACTTTCCTGGCTCTCAAAATGGAAATACAAATCTGAAGTAATCCACTTCTATAATGCAGAAGGATAATTTTTAATTCACACTCAAAAATATAATATGAAAAAACACTTTTTCATATTAGTGGAATGCAGTAAGAGAGACTTTCAGAAACACAACGGGTTATCACAAGAGATATCGCTTGTTTGCTTTGTTGTGAGGAAAGTCACATTGAATCAGACTTGCTGTTCAAGCAATATGTGTTAATATACTGTAGCTATTATAATCTAAATTAACAGGCTAACAGATTTTCCAGTTTCCAAGTATACACATACAGACACATAGACACACACTTCATTGATTAAAAAATGCCATCTTTTTACTTCTCATAGCAACTGGGAAAAATACTTTTAATTTCATTTGGTTTGGTTATCTCTTTGTTTTGTTTTGTAGGACTTTTTTGATAAGCAGTTGGTAACAAGTTAGAAGCCTTGGCATACTTTTCAAACTTCTCTATTCAGACATACTATCAGTAATCACATTCCTGGGAGAAAAGTCATCATCCTTAAAGTTTCAAGGACATTACCTTCTCCGTGCAGCAAGGATGGGTCCAGCAGTTCCATCATGTACTCAATTTCAGCATCTAACTCCAGCATGTCACACTGAGCCACAACATAGGTCAGCACTGGCAAAAAGTCATCAGCCCCATACATTCTCCCTAGAGAAAGGATAGGAAATGTAGAGAGGCAAAATACAAACAATAGCAGAATTAACTGTCAGATCTTTTTGCTATTCTCCATTTATAAAAGCTGTGCTCTTCACTTTCATTTCTATCCATGATAAGCATTCAGATACCTATAATACTGTCACTGAATATAGCCTGAGGTTTATAGGAACTCATGGAGCTTTTGGATTCAGCCTTAGCTTTGTTTATACAGTAGGAATTTATTCTGATATCATTTAGATGCTCTCAATAGCCATGTCTCAACAGAGTTCTTTAAGGAAAGGAAGCAGGATGTAAGATAGAGCCAATACACTAAGAACAAAAAGCTCAAAACTTTACACAAACTATCTCCTGTTCACCTATTGAAACACTTCATGAATCAAACGACTAGTGTAATAATCCATACAAATTTCACAACCTAATATTGTAAGGCTCTGATTAGCTTCATGGCCTTCTAGTAACTAATTTCAGAAGTTGGCTCATCCTACCTCTTCATGTTATTGGGGAAGTGTATGAAAGTAGATTTCAAAACCACACATGATTTTAATGCTCTATTTATTTTTTTTTTGACTGGTAAAAGAGGAATAGTATCTCTGGAAACATTTGATTAAAAACACATTTTTAATATAAAATAATCTTATTCATCCATCCATGTTAATAAATGTCCTCAAAAGTTTTCAAATAATTGAACTCCACAACATAATTCTTGCACTCTTGAGAAGATTATTGTTTACATTGAACAAAGTGGGTCAGTTTGGGACTCATCTGCTAAGATGGAGATATATCAGACATGGAGATACCAGAAAATCGAAGCTATTATTAATCATCCAGTATAAAAATAGTTGATTTTTGCATTAAGCACTTTGTTATCAGCCTTCAATATATAGTAACAAAACAGCAGCAATTACAATGGTGTTTATTGAATGAATGCATTTTCCAGCAGTGAATATGGAGATGGGAGCATAACTGCAATTTCCAAAGAAGCATGGAATATTCCATATATTTATTTTGTTATTTTGACTCTCAAGAAATTGTTTTGGTGCTTAAAAACAATGTGAATTGGCACTAATATGAACAGCCTTTCTCATACAACAGTAACACGTCATTTAAATTCAGACCATTAAGCATCTTTATAATTGCCTCTATAAAGTATTCACAAAAAGAAATCTGAAGCATAGTTAATGGCAACTAAATGGCAACTCTCCCCCAACATATTTAACATGTCTAGCCCTATTCTTACAGAAATCTGATATAGTCTGAATTGCACCAAGATTTGGAAAAAAAAATATGTCCCCTTATCTCATCTGGAGCCAAGATTTAGACTGTCTAAATTACTATATCAGTGTATAACAGTAATATATCCGAAGTAAAGAAAATGTAATTATTATTTTTTTGGCAGATGAAATGGTTCTCATTTTACAGAAACACCTTAGCTTAAAACTCTTTGGCCAAATTTAACATTTACCTGAATTGTTTTCCATCACAGTGTAAATCAGTTTACACACTCTTAGTAGCAACATAACTTTCTTTTCAGGAGAGTACATTTTCTGCATTGCCATGAATTTGACTTTAATCTTTTCAACATCTACGAAATCTGGTGTTGGGACAAAAACACCTAGCTCCTGAGGATTTCGCTGCCGGACAAGTTGAAGATTCTCTTTCAACTGCTTCCATGAGCCATCAGCTGTATGGAATTCTTTCAACATCATCTCGACGTGGTCCTTGAGGGGTTTCAAGATACATTTATGCATGGCCTTCTCTAATACCACATCTAAAAAAAGACAAACAATCTAAGAACATTATCTGGCAAAGAAACCGATTTTTGTTTCCCCAAAGAAAGAAAAAAATGTAATATCTTCAATCCATGAAAATTATTCCATTACATTTCTAAAACAATTTTAATGTTAAAAACACTTTTCCAACTGCTTTCCAACAGGAAAAAATGGCCACTGTCATTTTTATTCATGTTAATTAGGAAAGACAAAACTAAAATAAAAATCTGTTCATTATAAATGTCATAAAATGAACAGATTTTTCTGCATCCCAGAACTATAGAAATGTAATGATTCTGAATATTTTCTTACAACTTGGAGACGATTCAGAATGAAACTCTCAAAATAGAAACCATACTCCTGTCTTATGTACCATTTTTGTTTTTAGAGAGAAAACAAAACAACTTCCATTTAAAAGAAAAAATTTCCTGGCTAACTTAGTATTATATAAAGATTTATATCTTCAGCTAAAAATATAATTATTGGGAAAATTCTGCATCTGAAACATGATGTTAAAGCTCTATAAGTACAGTAATCCAGACTTAATATATTTTCTCAACCCTGCTTTGCAAGTTTGTGAGAAATTCTTAATTACTTTACCATAAAATTATGTGGTTTTTCAAGATCATTTGTGTACCCTACCTTATCTGCAAGTTTGATCAGCATTTCCTCCATCCCTCCATCTAACTTATTAATAAAAATGCTGATGAGTACAGATCCCAAGAATGAACCTTGTGACAATCCACTCAATACCTATCTCCAGATTTAATGAGGAATCATTACTGAGCACTTTCTGAAAATTACCTTTAAGCTATGAGTCATCCACTTAATTGTAAGGCCATTCAGGCCACATTTAACTACCTTGCTAAATCAGAATACTATGGTGTACTTAGTCAAATGCTTTATTGAAAGTAAGATATATTATTTTTGTAGCAGCCTAAAATATACTAACATTAGTTTAGCAAGCCTTGTCCTTCACAGACTTCACTAGTAATAGTTCTGCACTACTATATTGTTTTCAAAATGTTTATAGACTAATGTCTTCAGGATTTGCTTTTAAATCTTCCAGGGTTTGGACTGCTCTGTGGTTTCCCAAATCCTCCTTTTTTTTTTCCCTTTCTGAAGGGACATATCCGGACTGAATGAGGACATATTGGACAAGATTTAAACTCTATGACACAATATTTACATTCATTTGGAGTTAGAGTTAGAGTTATTTCCTGACCATCTATCTATCAATCCAACTGATTAATTCTGCCCTTTGATTTTGCTTGTCATAATATAATACTCAACTAGAAAACTAGATATTCCATAAACAACTGGTCCTTATTTTGGGCTCCAGGAAATATATTCAGTCCATTTTTGAAAACACCTAATTTAAATCATATCCTTAAAATTACTACATTATATCTCCATTATTTTCTTGCTCTCTTCACACACAGAAAATATTCTAAAGTCATTGTTGAGCAGCCAATACATTTGTTATTATTATGTTTGGTTGCACAATGCAGTCAGCCAGATGTTCAGGCTTAATTTGGCATTTTTAATCCATATTGTTGCACAGTCAGATGTTTAGACTGGAGTTGGCATTTTTATTCACCTATTGAGTCCTTTCCAAGGACCTTGCATAGGCAGATATTGATGTTGGATGATGTTAAAGGTATTGTCACAGGATATAAGCTATCCTGAGTAAAGCAGCGTTTTGTAATTGACTTGTGGCAATTATTATCAGAGTAATAATTATGTATAAAACCACTAGCAAAGTTTTTTTAAAAAATAACCATTTGAAAAGCTAAAAGTGGTGGTGGAGAAAAAATAAACATCAATTATAAATATTAAGTTTTATTATAAAAAATTACTTAGTTGAATGAACTTATATTTCAGGGGATGGATTGGTGCATTGGTGATAATGCAGGAAACCACAGCTGAGAATGATACACAAGCTGCCAATATGGGGGCTGTGTTAGACTGAAAAAAAGCTTGGCCTCCCTCTCTCCATTGAAAGACAAAGCCAATCAGCAACAAAGTCAGTGCCACACACCCACACAAGCATCAACATTGTTTTTTTCCCCAAAAAGGAGGAAATGGTGTAAACATCTTTTATTTTGACAGACTATCTATCCTTTCCTCCCACATTTTCTATGTACAAGGTTCCCAACCAGTTGGAATCTCTGAATAAACTGCAACACTGTTTTCCAGAGACACTATGTATTGTGTATACAGACAGTCAATATTTGTAACCTTGAATGAGTACTTGTATACCTCGGCACTAACCAAAAAGGAGCACTTTATCACTTGCATATAATTTTACTCCCTCTGAACATTATTTTTCAACAATTCCTGACATTTCATCCTAATGAGGTGTTATCTTTGCTGATTCTCCTTTAGCAAGTGGCAATCTGTGTCCTAATCCATTCAGTACAATATGAAGAGCAGTGATGCATATGGCAACAACAACGATGCTTATCAATTCAGTTAAAATGAGTTAGTTTGAGGGAAACCCATTTTTGTAGAATTTCTGGTAATTTTACAAAAGTTACTAGGCAGATGATATATAGAAGGGGCTGTGGGAGAAGGGGTGGTGGTTCAATCTAAACACACACACACACACACCTGTCCCAAAAAATCCAGTTTGATGCTCCTCTTGTAAAGAAAAATAAATCCATGAGGAGATTAACTAAACAAACATTGATAAGGAGTTAAACTCCAATTGCCCTGAAGAAAATTTTCGAAAGCTATTCCAATGAAAACTCAGTTGCAAATTTTGGTTGAATGTCTTTGAGACAAATTTTGGTTGAGAAATGCAGTAACACAAATAAAGCAAAAAAAAAAAAAAGAAAGAAAGAACAAAGGTATACATTTCTGGAAAAATTAGATAAGCAAGACATTTAAGGATTGCTGTGGGGCCCTCAGTACTGTATCCTGCTAAAAACACATAACAGTTATTTTCTCAGCACTTTAAAAGCAGGGTATCAGCTAAAGAGGTGGTTGAATCATTAAATGACTAAGTCCTGGAAACTGAGAAGTACTTTAAATAACTCCATTAACTTCCATTATTTGCCAAGCACATGATCATGTCTTGAATCAGCTTCTTACAGAGAGGTTTTCTGAAGAGCCAAATTCAGGAGTTACAAGAAATGAAACTTTAGAATATTTAACAAATCAGCCATTTGAACTTAATGATACATATCCAAACAGAGTAAAGTAAAGCTGCCCCAACTTCCAGCAGGTAACAGCTCTGACATCATTCAACAGCAACATTGCCAATGACTAGCAAAATTGAGTCATGCAGTTATTGTTTTCTTTAACTGTATTAATATGATTTTAAGGGAAAGTATCAAAACCATTTCCCCCAACTTCTATTTGCTTTTCATGAAATCTCATGTGTTTCTCAATGATGATCTCTGGCTTAAAAGATTATCCAAATCTGGTTTTGAATTGATAAAAGTTGTTTACAGACATAGTCTGATCCTGCACAAGTACAATGTTGCATTTTCCAGAGATTATGTGTAGGACTTTAGTTACAAACATTATTTTTTAATCACCATACAATTCTTTTGCGCTTTATCACATGGACAATTCTTAATTAATTAGAGTTTATTAGATTAATTAGAGCCTCTCCTTAGGCAATTAGCCACTTCAAAGAGGAAGTGTTTAAATAGTATGAATAGCTTTCCTTTGACTTTAGGAATGTCCATCTGCTTCCTGTAGAAAAACACTCTTTTGCAATCTTTTGTGGCACAACTTAATGAAAACAAATAATTGTGTCGTTAATGAAAACAAATAATTGTGTGAACTTTTGTCCTAAAAGAACCTCTTGTTTCACTTTATTTACTAAAATTTACTCTTGCAATTCATAATGTATCACTGTAATTTAATAAATTAAAAATAAAGCACCAGTGGTGATATCTGGTTTTCACTCTTGCTATATAGTAACTGAGATGATTTCTCAGAGTGAACACTCCATGGAGCATCACAGAACCCAATTCTAAAGTGACACCCACCAATTTAAACAATGAATTGGTTAAGTAATTTAATAAGTAACTGCTTAAATAATTTAAGTGATAACAGAAAAGCAACCATAGAATTGGAAGGTACCTTAGAGATCTTTTAGTCCTACAGTTTACTGCAGGATTCAGTTGAACATCTCTAACAGATGACCATCCACTCTAAATTTGAAAACAAGTACAGTAGTCCTTAACTTACAATGGTTCATTTAATGACAGTTCAAAGTTATCATGGTCTCAGAGAAAGTGATTTACAACTTTGTCCTTGCACTTACAACACACTTATTGGTCACATGATCACAATTCAGACACTTCGCAACTGACTTGCATTGTATCTATAACTGGTTGCAGCATCCTACAGTCATGTAAATGAAATCTGCAAGCTTTCCAACTGGTTTCCAGCAAACAATGTCAACTGGGAAAGCTGCATTTTCTTAACAACTACCTGATTTAATGACCTCAATAAAAATGATCATAAAATGAGGTCTTCTAACATAATGACTTTCTTTATCACTACAACAAGTTACCATGGGAATTCTGGTCCCAACTGTGGACCTAACTTGAAAACTACCTGTTAAAGGGATCTCAGCATTTCATATAGCAGTCTGTTCTACTAGTGACTGACAACTTGCCAGACAAGAAGTTTCTCCTGATGAGCTTGACCTACTTCCCAAGTAGTTTGATGCATCTATTCTGATCTTGCCTTCTGGGATAGTAGAAAACAAGCTCAATCTGGCATTGTTTTTGTCTTGGAGAAAATGTGATGTAATCTGAGGGTGCCACAGACAGCATTCTCGGACTGTTATTGGAGTTTATTGGAGCCTCTTGTCTCTCCAGGAGTGAGGTATCTGTTTGATCAATCTGTCTGAAGCATGAAAGAGATCACCTCAATTTCCAGAGGGTACTAGGGGTTTCTCCTAAAATCCCGGAGGCAACTCTGCTGAAGCTTTGGTTATCTGTTGGAACTGGGAAATGGCTACAGCATGGGCTAGGGATTGTATTTGAGTAGCTCTCATTGTTTGCTGAGCCAGAAACATTTCTTTGCTCAGTGAGAAACTCTGAGAGATGAAGCAACATCATTGAGTGATAGAGTGGTACTGGTGAAAAGAGTGAGTCTAACCAAACACAGAAAAAACATCAAGTTTTAGCCTACAGCACGGCAACAAGAGTGGCAAAATGGCAAAATTTCTTTTACGTGGTCAGTGTCTGTTTCTGAAGTAACTTGGACCCCTCCAGAAAGAGTGGGCCAGAAAAACATTTATTGGACAGTATAATTTACATTGCATTTTGAGTTAGATGCCTGCTGGTCATGTTCAGCAGAGGTAATAAAATTCTGTGAATTCACTTTACTATGAAATTGAACAATTCTGGAATCCTTGCCATGCCTCTTTCTTGACCTGGCCTGCCTTGAAGGGCTGATATTAATCTTGAAAGCTGAGGAGATGTTCCATTTTATACTAAACAGAACCAAGGTCACATTATTTTGAGTTTCTGGCTCATGCTTCCTGTTATAGCCGAAAACCCGGTCCAAATCGGTGAAAGAAAACTCAAGAAACCGGGTCTGTTTGGATGACCACGAGGGGTCCCATTTTATTCAAACCACGAGCAAAACTCATGATGCGGATTCTGTCAGTCAAAAGGCAAAGCTTAGGGGAAGCCGCGGCTTTTTATATTTGCTAAATGACTTCAAATTCCTGTGCTTCTCATTGGCTGGTGGGCCAGCCAATGGGCATCAATGTCCCGACAGCCAATCAGCTGCCGGGTCGTCCGTTCAAGATGGCGGACCAGTGTGTGGACTCTGGCCGCGCATACGTAGTATACAACACTTCCTTCTGTTTTAAGACTGTAATCTATTCTCCAAGTCCCCACCAAAAACCTCTCTCCTATATTCCCCTGAGACAGCTCGGCATTTCTTTATATATGGGACAGCTGCTATCAAGAGGAGAAAAAGTTTTCCTTCTAAGGACTTACAATAGTGATTGGCCTTTAGTGATAACATTATTCCTTGAATAGTGATGAATAAAATGGGTTTTTAAAAAATCACTATAATCATGAAGTAGACATTCATTGTTTGGGAAAAAGATAACAATCTGTCACAATTATGACAGATCTAGACAAAGTATTAAATTGCAGGCATCATCCAAACAAGAAAAATTTGCATGGTCAAATCTACAGGTTTTTCCTATTGTAATGTATGGCTGTGAAAATTGGAGGATGAGGAAGTCTAAACAAAGAAAAATGGATGTATTGGCATTGCAGTGCTGGAGAAAATGGTTGAGAATACTTTGGCCACAAGAATAAACCATTCAGTACTAGATGACTCACTAAAAATCACTAAAAAAAAACCAGGGATGCTACAGCTTCAACATAATGGCAAGTCACTGGAGAAGCCACTGCTGCTTGGACATACTGAAGGCATTCAAAATGGGCCTAGCAGAAGAAGGCAAAACAAACATGAGCTTACAAAAACTCAAAGTTTTTCTTACTGATAAACCAACCTGGACGAATTATGTCCACTGTATCACCAAGGTTTGGAAGCAACTGAATGACTGAATAGCAACAGTAGCAGTTCAAAGTAATTCCATTAACTCACCACATGGCTATCTTGATATTATTCAGTATTTTCTCTCATAACTTTAAGCCTTCATAGGAAGTAGAGAAGAATACTGAAAGTTGTTCTCTTTAACATTGGGAGCCACATAGGTGACCCATACCTGTTCTAGAATGCTTGAAATACTCCACAGTTGTTAACTTAGTAACTTTGGCTATCTGACTTTGTAATATTTTTGTAAGAAAGAGACATTTTCCCCTTCCTTATAAAACAAGAATCAAGGCAAAGGAGGAGGAATAACTCTATCTGAATGTGAGAAGTAAAAGAAGGTTGCTCTTTGCACAATCCATATAACACATTTTAATACATTGCTATGCAATATTGCAATGACACATTTTTCATCCTATGAAATCTGCCATGGATTATTTCCCTTGCTTCCTAAAAGCATTTCCAAGTTCATGACAATGTACCTTTAGATTCACTGGTTAGAAACAATCAATTGCATGCCAAGACTGTTCTGTTTGTGACTTTCCTGGAAATATCTGGCATGGAAATATTTCTTGTAATTCTTAGAAATAGTATGTCGGATCAGGCAGTGAACATGTGCACACAGAACTTGTCAAATCACACCATGAGCCAAACTATTACTTCATTAGTATACTACTAATATTCCTTTTGTAAGCACTGAGATCGCAGGGCTCCGATCAGAAACTGTTATCCTAATTTCTTCCTGCAGAACTGAGAATAAAGCTTATTTCAAACAAACTCATCTGGAGACATACATGTAGAGAAATGAAGTAACAACAAATAAGAATTTTTTTTAGGGGGGGGAATCACTATTTATCTAGTTGTAATATTTGTTTTCCCTCTCTCTACACATTTGCCATTGAGATCCTGAATTTAGTCTATGGAAGGCTGGCCTTGTTTTGTTGCCTAAGATGACTCAATTGATTTGCCACATAGCTCTTGCCTAAATCAGCAACATCTGATGCATCTGCTCTGTTGTGGTTATTTGCAAACCTCAAGATTGGTGAAGGCAGCAAAATTGTTCAAAAGCAAAATTTCTTACTTGCTTAAACTTCCTTTCTGCAGAATTAAGCATGGCTCATCAATTGTTCAACTAAGCCTATGCAGCTAAAATACACTGCCCCCCTCTTCTTTCTCTCTCACACATACAGACACAGAATGGCATTAACAAAAGAAGAATGTAGTAACTTAGCATATCACCAAGGCTAAGATTGTTTTCTCAACTTTGTAATTCACATCAAAGCATGCAAATTATACGTTGGAACAAAGCACAAGCATATTTCAAAATCTTGAAGTACTGTATTTCACTTAAAGTTATAACACTATTTTTTTCTTAATCACAGGCTGTTATTGCATTGGCAACATATTCCCTTAGTGTTGAATCAACACTGACTCCTACATATGGAAATCGCTATTTAATTAAGGGAGGCCAAAAACCCCAGAAATCACTATTCCAAGTTTTTTTTTTTCCACAAACTCAGAGCACACTGAAACAGTGAGAAGGGGAAGGAAGGGAAACAAGTCAATAAAATGAGCTTACAGGGAAAGAATTTTTGCCTTGAGGGACATTTTCAAGCAAAATGGATGCAACTGATGCATACAAAAATGAATAGAAACAATACTAAAAAGTTACCTTGGATTTTGATATACATCCTTCCATAAATATGTAAAGTGCTTACACAAACACCAAAGCAAACAAAATCTGAGATAACTAACATTTCCTTCTTAGGCTTTTTTGTAACTCTAAGAACCAGTTCTTCACTTGTTCTCATCTGAGGGGTTTTTTTTTTTTTAAATCTATAGGAACCTATATTATCTCTGCATTGCATTTTGTACTGTAAGGGATTATAGCTTGATGCTATTTAAAGGTTGGTTTCTTGAAAAAATACTTCTATTTACTGTACTGTTGCTTCTACTGATGTTTCATTTTCATAAACTAAATTTTAAAATAGAACATCAGATTACATACATTTTACGTATTAATAAATAAATCCTACAACATGACTAAAAGCTGCTACTCCCAATCATGATGCCTGGTCTTATACATTACTATATTTCTAGAATTAAATTTCTCTTAACATTAGTTCTGGAATAGTGTATTCCTTTCCAGAAAGAAAACTGAAGCCCAAGTTTAGTAATAATAACACATTCTTGTTTCTCTTGCCATTCCCATCCTCCTGTCATGTGTGACAGCAAAGAACATACCGTACTTTTTAAAATTTACATAGCTTTGTAAGATTCCACTGAAAATTTTATATTAAAGAAAAGGCACTGACCAAAATGCAGATCTAGCAGAGGGTTATATTGAAGTGGCTTGGATGACAAACAAGAGAAGGAGCTGTCACTTCACTTATGAACAAGAGCCAGACCTTTCAAAGCCAGACGAAAAGGCAGACACAGGAACAGGATATTTTTGCTCGTGAAAGGTGCCGCACAGCTGCTTACCTATTTGGTCTTCCGGAATCAGAGATTCAATGGGAGGATCCAGTTCAGAACTCTGAGATAAATAACTCTTCACTTGGGTCATGAACTGCCGAATAGTTTGAAGCATGTCTGTGCTGGAAACATGACACTCCTTGTTCTCCTGTAGAAAGCTTATATAGTCCTGAACTAGGCAACCAAAATAGGTACGCTTGTCTCGAGACATTTCTGCTATTTTCTTAACCATCCTTTTCTCAGGGGTCATGAAGGAATTGAAGACGCCACTCATTTTCCTCAGCTGGGATTTGACAATTTTGGGAAGCACAAATGAGCCATTCCTTTTTTTCTTGGGCTTCAAGGGAGGTGCCATGCTCTCCTGGTCGCTTTCCCCCTCGAACTCCTCCAGGCTGCTGTTGGTATCCCCATCGTAAACAAAGAGCGGCATGCTCCGATCAAAATCCAGAGAATCAGACGAGGATGTGGACAGGCTCATGTTGCTTAGTCTTTGCCTGCCTCCATTCCACTGCACTTGTGACTCACGGTGTGTAGCTAAGCTGTTTTTGCTCTCCAAGTTCTGCTGAGGCGGAGCTCCACCTGGAATGCTGGCAGTTTCTGTGCCATCCACCAAATTATGGCTGGGTTCATTTACTGCTGAGTTCTTCGCATTGCTCTGTGCTAAAGAGAGAGCCTTTTTTTTCAGGCGAGGCGGTGGGATAGGAGTTGGCCTCTTCTGTATCACATCCAAGTTGGAGTGTTTGCTGTGACTGACAGTTTCTGGCAGACTGGTTTGGTTTGTAGTCCTGAACAGCTGAGGGTGTGCAAGAAGGCTATGAATAGAAGGTGGGGGAGGCCTGGGTGGGGGAGAACAGGATCTCTCAGGGCCATTCACATCTTGTGCTTTTGGACCTGATCTTTTCAGATTTCCACCAACATCCTGGCTATGCACTTTCAAGAAGAGAGGATTAATAAAACACAGGGCTCCATTGGTCTGGCTGCATTCCAGCTCTGAAGGCGTTCTGGTTCTTATAGAATGAACTCCATTTATGAGGCAGAGCTGCTGGGAGCTTTTATAAATGCTGTCTGAAGGCAGAGGCTTCTGGAGGGGTGAAGATTTTTGCAGTTTGTTGTTAGCTGGAGAGCTCCAAAAATCTGAAAGTCATTATTTAGTTAGCAAAAGAATGCAAATATTATGCCTCTAGTGCTTAGAATGTTCTATTCAAAAAGTTTTGCTCTAAAGGAGGAGGGATATTTTATAGGATCAGGCTTGAAACCTTTGGGTCCTGGAGTTGAAAAAAGAAAATATACATGCAGGCAAGTACAAGGCAGTTTACCAGGGATACTTCCTACACAAACTTAGTGCATTTCAAGAGTAACTCTGCACCACTGAACTCCATCAGTTAGTTCCAAATACTTTCTAACTGTAACTCAGACCTGTTGGTGTTGCTTTGCATTAATTCTAATGATCTGCCTTGTTGTTTCCTAAAAGCACAGAAGAAGAGGTACTTCTGGAAATCCTCTCTGTCAAATGGACCACTGCCTTAAATGCAATGTGCCAGGCTTTCTAAGAAGTAAGGTGTCTTTGCCTTCATCAGTTTAAAAAAAGGCCATTTTCTAAATCTGATCCTCTGTGATCTTTTTTTCAGTGGCTTAATGCAGACATTATGCCAAACATGGCTTCATTCAAATATTATGCCAAACTGTGCTTTATGTCTCCAGATAATTAGGTTTAGAGTGGCATACTTATTTTAGGTTTCTGTATGCTAAGCTGGACCATGGCTAATGGCAAAAAGGACTAGAACTGGAGGTAAAGAAGGTATCCAAGTTCAAATTTTAATATGAATGTGAAGCTCATTTTGCTTCCTAAGGCAGGAGGAGGGAATATGATCTACTTGAATTGAAGCACAGGCAGAATACAAATATAACAAAATTGTAAACACTGTGTCCCATAAAGTAGAAAAATAGTGTTTTAAAAATAGCTTGTCACAATGCCAGAACTGAATTCTGCTGTGGATTAATTCCATAACTTCTATGGGACTGCTTCTATGACTCAAACTAATATTTAGAGACCTCATTTTTTTTAGTCAAAAATAGCTAAAACATGTATTCCAGGCTATATGACAATTCCAGACTTAGGAGAGAAAGTTTAACCCTTCTGCACCATTCATTTCTATATCCTTTCCCACCCAGCATGCCATTTTCCCAATCTGAATTACCTTTTTCTAAATATGCTTCTCTCATGAAGCGAAACAGATACTCACTTAACATTTCTTCTGTATGACAAGAAGCAATTGATGTGTGTGTGGGTTGAATCACAAAAGTGATATACAGGGGAATATTCAAAACAGAACTACCCAATATTTTGGGGCCATTGGGATATATAGAATTTTGGGAGCATTTTAAGCACACTCACAAAACAGTTGACATAATAGATGCAGCTGATTTAATAATCATAAAATAGTTTTAACTTAACGATTTAATAATCATAAAATAGTTTTAACTTAATGATTTAATAATCATAAAATAGTCTTAATTGGAAGGAGAACAAAGCACTATACCAACACATGTTATACTCTAAAATATATCTGCATTGGTCTAAGTGAAAATACAACTTGAGGTTGATGCTTTTCTTTGCAGCATTCCTATGTTCCATTGTTTGTTTTACTAGTGAAATTCAATAAATTAATGCAAAAAAATTTGAGGGAGATTAGACACAAAGCCAAGGAATGCATTATGGGCAAACTACTGCCACATTAGAGACTAGAGATTTAAATCATCTCTATCTGATGCCACTGCTTGAATTTAACTCTGCCCTTCCCTCCCGCCATTGTCTGTTTTTACTTACTCAATCCCAGCTGAACAGCCTCTTCAAGTTCAGACTCTGTTGTTGCTGCTGCAATTGTCTGAGGTAACTTCAAAGTGAATGGCAGGACATCCCTTATTTGGAAACAATTAAGGCATTAACTTGTTTTACTCTTCTGCATCTCGCCTCTTAATGTCAGCAACAATCTCATATGTTTTCCTCAAAACAAAAATACTTTCTGTTGCCACTTCCTCATAATGTCTTCAATAGATACATCAGAATAAACTTGTATATTGAATAGTTCAGAATGTTCCACTTTTTGTTTACAATTAGAGCGATCAGATTGCAAGTTGATTAAACAAACTTAAAACATCACAAAATTGGTTCTCAACTGGAGATTTTAAGAAGGATCTTAAAGGCATTTGGACTATGGCTCAGTTGCAGTATAAGTGCAATACACATATTTCATTTGTCCAAACCACAAACTTTTTTGAGAAGTTTAGTGAATCACTGCAAGGCAAATATAATTGACAAACATGGTGGAGCAGCAACAACTAGATTTTGTATGCAAGAAAGCCTCTGGTCAGCCTCCACCATTCTACATAATTGCCAGGATTAGGATAAAAGTTGGATGGAGAACTGAGCGAGCTGTAATTAAATAAATAATTCCAAAATAGATTAAGGGGCAAACCATTTTTTTGGGCTGAGCACTGAGCTTGTCCTTTTGAAATTAGGCATTTATCAAGCTGTGGCAATGTTAAATAACAAAATACAATTTATTTATTTTAGATGGCTATAACTACTGATTATTCCTATACATTTTATAAAGTTCCTACTTCCATATTAAAAACTAGAAGACCTAAAAACCTAGAAGACCACTTCTCTGGATCCATGGACCAGATAGATTGCATATATTTTTGATCTTATGAAGGAAAACAACTAATTTACAAGATCAGACAAATTATCAACATTTTGGCAGTACTTGTAAAGTATTTATTTTCCCCAATTTTTGCAATTGGGAAACCTATCAATAGATGGATATTTATTACCCAATGAATTTCAAACTGATCCAACATGATCAGGTTTCAAATACAATACATCATATACACTGCTACAAGATGAGTATCATGACATTTCTAGACACATTTTTCTTTAGTAAGAAATGTGTAAATATGTCTCTTCCTAAAAGTTTTCAATCAATTAGTGTAAAGTATTAAACAATGTGATACAATCAGATGCAAAACATTTATACTAAAATCCTAGAGATTTGGTGGAAATTTTTTTTTATTCTATTGTGTTTGGTCTTGAGCAGGCAGGCTTCAGAGAAAGCAAAGTTATAAAGCAACACAGATTGGGATTGAGTCACTTACTGGATAATATAGTAAAACAAAGATCATCTGTATATGCTGTATTTATTGATGTTATGCATGCTTTCAAAAGTATCTCCAGAAAGAAATGATGGAAAGCTTTGAGACACATCAACTGACTTAACCTCATGTATAAAGCGCATGAAAATACTAAACAAAAAAGGGGCAATTCTTTGAACCTGTCCCTACCATAAGAAAAGTCTAAGTTGCATTATTGCTCCCTCATTATTTGATTTTTATACAAACTCCATCAATTGCCTTAAAAAGCAGAACTCCACACACTGAACACTGTAGAAAGCAAGCACCAGCGTGACTTTGCAGAGATAAGGCAGTGCTCTTGTCACAGAATATAATAGCACTAAAGGGGGGAGGGGGCTTTTGTTCTTTATGCCTCT
The DNA here is from genome assembly GCA_017656035.1 of Myanophis thanlyinensis. Taxonomy (NCBI): domain Eukaryota; kingdom Metazoa; phylum Chordata; class Lepidosauria; order Squamata; family Homalopsidae; genus Myanophis; species Myanophis thanlyinensis. The sequence goes on from JAEANM010001822.1 coordinate 18,496, forward strand.
TTTCTGTCTGCATCACCATTTAACTAAGCAGCAAGAAAGCAAGGATTATGGTGTCCTTAAAAAGACCCCAGAGATTCAAAGAAGCAGTGGAACCAGTCAGACATTTTTATAATGAGAGGAGCAAGCAAATACTGGTATGTTCTAGTTGCTATTAAACTCTTTGAACCCAATTTCTAATCCAACTTATTTCCACAAAAGTTGGTGTAGAATTAGAATAGAAAATCAAACAACCCTGCTTGAGTCCAAGGTTTCTAGATTTTTAAACATAATTTTTATTTTAAAAAGTTAGATAAAAAATTAACATGCAAATATATAAAGAAAAGTTAGAGAAAGACAAAAGATAAAATAAAAAATGAAGAAAGAAATAAAGTTAAAAGAAAGAAACTCTTCCCCCTCATTCAAATGGTGCTACAAAGATCCCTCATATCTCATATTCAATTCCTTTTCAATCAATAATCTACAAATCACTATTTCACCTTCTTTCATTTTCAGTAAAAAAAATCAATAAAAGTTCCAGTCTTTTATAAAAAGTACGGTATTTATTGCTTTATCCCTGACCAAACAGGTCAGTTTTGGCATTTCTGCTAATTTTGGCATCTTTACAATCTGTTCCTTTGTATTTCAGTATTTCTCTGGTTTCTGGGGAAAAAATATCTAAGTGGCAACACTCCGCCTGAAGATAGACCTGCTCAAGATTGAGGGTCCAATCCTCAATTAGGGTCCAGGTCAAGATAGGTAATGTCTGGTGAAAGCTGAATTTGCTACCAGAAGGCCTGGGCTTGGTGATATTGGCAGGATTCTATGTATTAAATGTTGGGGTAGAGTAGCACAATGTCAACCTTTATGAATTTGCCAATGCTTTGGAGGATGGGATATGGTCACCTAAGAAACACCTAGGATTGAAAATACTCAATATGCATAGGCAGGAAGATTAAAGCAGCATTTCAGAAAGCATATTATTTAGTCTGCGCATACTACATAAGCCGCCTACTATTTAAATAGCACTATCTGCCAAAGTAACACACCATGTTCACTCTTGCTCACGTTGCCATTTTCCTATCAGTTATTCTTGAAGGCAGATATAAGGCCACACTTAGAATACTACATCCAATTTAGATCACCATGTTATAAAAAGATGTCGAGACTTAGGTAACAGTGTGGAAAACAGCAACAAAGATTATTAGGGGGCTAGAGGCTAAAACATATATGAAGAATGGTTGCAGGAATTGGGTTTGTCTAGTTTGGTGAAAGGGACTAAGGATGACATGATAGCGATGTTCCAATATTTGAAGGGCTGCCACAAAGAAGAAGGGGTCAACATATTTTCCAAAGCTCCAGAAGGCAAGACAAGAAACAATGGATGGAAACTAATCAAAGAGAGAAGCAAGCTAGAACTAAGGAGAAATTTCCTAACAGTGAAAACAATTAACCGGTGGAACAGCTTGCCTTCAGAAGTTGTGGGTGCTCCATCACTGGAGGCTTTTAAGAAGAGAATGAACAGTAACTTGTCTGGAATAGTATAGGGTCTCCTGCTTGAGCATGGGTTGGACTAGAAGACCTCCAAGGTCTCTTCCAACTCTGTTATTCTGTTAAAAATCCACAAAAGGAAAGACTTGGGCCATGCAGGCAAGGGCCATTAGAAACTCTTGGTCATGCTCTTCTGCAATATTGTATTGCCTGCACATATTTTTGCTAGTTCTTGATAGATTAATTTTAAAAAAAATATTTATTCCACAAATTACCTGGCAAGTGGCAAAATTCTATTTAATTGCCTGCCAAATATAGAGATTCCTTTAGGAGCCATCAAATTCATTTTGCAATGTTTAATATATTATAATACTGAACTTATGAGAACTGAGTAAAGGCACTGGCTTGTAATCTTAACAACAAAGTATCTTATCAATCGATGAGTTTTAAAATTTAATATTTTGTTTTAATTGCATTAAACTATTGTATTAGTTAAGACATGTTATTGATATGTCAATCTAGCAGTAGCTATTCTATCAAATTAGGCTAATACCTTATACCACATAAGTATTTTAATTTGTTTCCCTCATCTATTATTTTCTTATTAACTTAGTACTTTATGTACTGTTATTTTATGGAAACTCTTTTTTAATTTCTATAATTTTAGTTGTAAAACTGTATTTTACTGATCAGTGAATGCAATAAAGCCCATTAATTCATTTGTGGTGTTTCAGATATTCATAATCCTACTCAGCTTCTGCTCAGTAGCCACTAAAAAGTTAGTCAGAAGTTTATTCTTTTTCAGTTTGATTAAGATTCTTGATATTTGCATTAACAAGGCAACCACAGTTTAAGAAATGTTAAACAAGGGCTGTCATAAGAACATTCTCCGTTACCTGCTAATACAGTAGAAAGCTATCAGCCTGAATAAATCAGCAAAACTTATTCCAGAGCCTTCCAAGGAAAAAGCTGAAAAGTAAAAGAAAACAAGCTCAATTGCACAATATATGATCTGAAAAACATGCTTCCTATGTAGGAATAAAGCTGCAATTCATAAGCTACTGTTTGTTAATAAAGATTTTTATCATAGTCAGCATTTAGTACAAAGGCCGGGTCCTTTATATCTTCCTCCCTGAAGCTCAGCACAGGCTCCTCTCAGGTCTCTGTGCTTAGTCCCTACCTGTACTCGCTGTACACACATGACTGGATACCTTCAGACCCATCTAACATGGTAATAAAGTTTGCAGATGATACCACCATGTTGGGCCTTATTACAGGAGGGGACAGAAAAGCATACAGGAAACAAATCCAGAAGCTAACTACATGGTGCTCAGAAAACAACCTGCGCTTAAACACCAGCAAGACTAAGGGGATGGTGTTGGACTTCCGGAAACAGAGAGAGGAACCTGCTCCACTCTATATCAAGGGGGGGAAAGCATGGAGAGGTTTCCTCCTTCAAATTCCTGGGAGTGCACCTCAGCTCCTCACCTGGAAAAGTAACACGTCCCAGGTGGTCAGGAAGTCCCAACAGAGACTCCTTTTCCTAAGAGTATTATGGAAAAACCAGGTGGCACAATGGCTGATGATTTCCTTTGACCAGTCAACAATAGAAAGCGTCTTCACATACTGTGTCATAGTATGGTACGCTGGCTTAACAACTGCAGACAAGAAGGCACTACAGAGGGTAATGAGCACAGCACAAAAAAATCATGGGCTGCCCCATAACCCCACTGGAGGAAATCACCAGATCCCACTGTCTCAACAGAGTGAGAAAAATCCTCAGGGATGACTCTCACCTGGGACAGCACTTCTTCGTACTTCTACCATCAGGCAAGAGATATAGAAGCATAGCCAGCCAGATAAATAGGCTGAAAAATAGCTTCTATCCATGCGCTGTCAGACTTCTAAATGCCACATAACACCACTAGACTTGATACAACATACTCACAGTGCCAGTGCAATGTGCAATATGTATATACTGGTAGAATAATTTGTGTGTGTGTATGTGTGCGTGTGTAAATGTGTGCCCAGCCCCGGTATTTCTTGGGGTTAGGGATTTGTTTATAAGTCTGGAGATGTATTCTGTGTTTGAAGGTATTCTGTGTTTCTGTGCTTTGTGTGATTGTACCAATGGAGGCTGATTCAATTTCACTGCACACATGTTGTGCATTGACAATAAAAGTTTGAATTTGAATTTCTTTTCCAAAATTCTTCAGTTGTTTTTGCTTAAAAAAATAGCAAAAAATAAGAAATATTTTTAAAATATTTGTACACTGACAACTGAGCTACAAATAATCCAGGAATTCTGATTTGAAATGCTTAAATTTCACCGTCTATGTTGGATGCTATTTGTCGTGGAACCCACCAAAATAACAAAGCTGAACTCCTGAGATGCTCCTACATCTTGACACAACACAGAAGTGTTTGGCCACTGCTTTCTTTTGTGATTTTATTTTACTTTCCAGTCTAATACACAGCTCTGAAAATTCCTCCTGGTCTCTCATTCTTTTACCAATCAGCTCTGGCCCTTTTTGTTCACATGTATTAATTTTGAGATGAGTCAGTTCAGTTGTTTTTCTGCCCCCTGCTGCACAGATTAACAATATTCCATCACAAATCACAATCAATCATCTGATGAATCTTCTATTCATTATCTTCAGCTAAGGAAAGACAATATTGTAAACTACTTACTATAGATGCTTTCTTTTATTGCAAATTCTTTAAGGCAAAATCCCTTTACATCACTTGGCAGGCGTAAAGACAGGACTTTCTTCTGCATTCTTGAGGACTTTCTAACAAGGAAAGACTATTAAAAAACAAATCAGAAAAAACAAGGCTTTAAATAAACTTAGTAGCCATGTTTTCAAGAATTTCATATTATGACCTTGCTTTGTCTCATCATACATACAAGTAAACTTGTAGCATTTCCAAAAGAGATTCTATTGGATTCTAACAACTTGAGAGTCTAAAATAAGCTATAAAGCTTAATATTTACTGGTATTTTTAGTTACCCACAACCTGTAAATGGCAAAACGTACTGCCAAACTTTGTTCGTAATCGGGCCAAGAGTTAATATTAATTCCATGTTAAAACGTAAGGACAAACATCAAACTACGCAAGTGCTACTCCAGTTAGCCAATAAAATAATTTTAGTAATTGCTCTCAGAATAATAACCTCTTTTCCGTTTCTTTCTTTTTGAGAAAGATTTGATACCATAATGATAGAATAAATGCACAAATACAAATACAAAGTACCTACCAGAATCTTACATTAAAGTCATCAGCTAAAATTGTCTAGTAGGGTAAAGGATGAAGAAAGATTTGTAAGAGACCTGTTGCTAGTTAGAATAGGGAACACTAGCCTCATCTAAAGCACGTAGCTGCCCTCATCTAAAGCAGATTCATAATGTGCATGAATATTATACAATACAAGCAATCACACACACTTCTCTCTCCTGACTGGCATCTAATCACTATTCATATAAACTAGTGATATAAAATGACACTATGAAGGTTATGCGTGTTGGTAGAACGCTTAAGGAGTTTGATTTGAATTGGGGTACGAGATGTCTTACAACTATGGAATTTTTGGGGTTACTTTAGGCCAGTCCCTATCTCTCAGCCCAACCTATTAGAACAGAAAGTGCTATGATTTTTTGGAGAAAAGGTGGGATATAAATTTAAGAAACTAAAAAGTGATTTCAGAATAGGAGAGAATGGACAGGGGGCTGTTTCTAAAAGTAAGGCAGTGCTCCAGCAAAGTATTCCTCTTGTTTTCAAGGCCAAATTAAAGTTGTTTCTTACTCCAGGTGGTTGAGAACGTAGAATTTCCACTGCTTCAGCATCATTTAAGCCAAGCTGTAACCAGATAGGGTGGGTATGAAGAAGTTTATCTAGTATGCTGAGCTTATTGGGGAGACTATCATATCCAGAATCTCGTATGATATTTGCAAAATCTTTCTGATCCGGGCACACATCACCCATATCTTTCTCTAGGCTAAAACAACAGAAACAAACAAAAAACAAAACAAATTAAAAGCCTAAATTTAAATTATTCAAAAATAATCTATGCTTGTAAAATAACCTTCAACAATGTACTTTGTTCATAAATAAATAAAAATAAATGTTAATATGTGTTTCATTTTCAGCTGTATTTTATTGTAGGTGACCCTGAGGACAACTCCGTAAATTGATGTAAGTTGTAAACTGTAAAACAAACAAGCCAAATCAGAAAACAAGCCGGTCTATCAGCAAATGGATTAGGCTACAAATGGAAAAAGAAAAGGAAGTAATTACTTCTTGAACACCCCTGAAGTGTTTTCAACAAACTTTCTAAGATATGTACTAGCAGTACTTTGAGCATTTGCCAATGTCCTTCTTAGAGTAGACACAGGGATGTCTACAATTGAGGTTAGGATATGGCAATTGATGTTAAATTACAGGCTGAAGGTCCAGTTGTTTCACTGGGGACTACTCCCATTAATAATGATCAAGGGCTGCCCCTTGAGCTAGAACAATGTCATAAAACAAAAACTAACGACTAATGGATTATGACCAGAATTACTACAAATCTTGGGTTATGACCGCCAAACATACAGTTGTCCAAATATTTAATAATATTGAATTTCAGATGGAAGTAAATATGTTGTCATACAGAAATAGAATTTGGGTGACAATTTTTTTTTGGCAAATGGCCAACTATCTGTCTTTATTGACATTTCCCAAACTTAGGAAAGCTTTCTTTTGGGCAAGGCATAATATTTTGCCTTTAGTATTATTACAGGGAAGATACTCTGAAGTATCATCTCATACTCATACTCATTTGAGAAATGCATTTGTTTGTGTGGAACTGGAAATGTTGAAATAGTCCAGTATGTGTTATTTTATTGTACCATCTATAGAGATATAGACAATGTCTTGCCTCTTTTACATCAGGACCCTGAGTGACCTGACAATACTTACATGTTCATCCTTTTTTTCAGACTGTAATCCGATATAGTAGCAAAATACTGTGTGCAGCAGCCATGAAAATTAGATGTCAGTTGATGAAAGGTCTATCAGAACTTTAATATACTTTTATTTCAACAATTACAATTGATTGCTCTTTTCCACTTGTATTGTTTTTTTTTAGCTGTTTTCAATTTGGCCCTTGGCTGTACTAAAGATTCATTCATCTAGTCCTGTTATAGCTCCATTCTGCAGATATAACAGGAAGTAGTATGTCCACAGGCATGCACACAGTTCTGAAAAATAATTACATGTCTTCAGCTAAATATGCTTAATTGTTTTCATGTGATCTGACCTATTAAATTGCCCAATTATACCCTTTTATTCAGCCTATAAAGCAAATGACTGAAAGGCTTATACTGTAATTCCAATTTACTGTGGCAAGGTTTACATCAGGAGTCCAACCTTGGCAACTTCTGCAACCTGGCTAGGGAATTCTGGTAGTTGAAGTCCACAGATCTCAAAACTGCCAAGGTTGGACACCCTGGGCTACATTATCCCAAGAAGCAGCTAGCTACTGAATGCCTTAATAATTTCAAAAGAAAATTTTTAATTCAAAATCCCAGCAATGAAGAGATAAGTCCAGGCTCAGTAGATGTCAGCCAACAACCAACAACATTTGCATTCAGCTTCAAGCAAGAGCCAACTCCATTGAAATGAGCATAAGCAACAGCAATGGGCTTCAAGTGCCTTGAGAGCTGCACCCCACTCATTAATACAATGCAATCAATTGCTCAATATGGTTCTCTCTAATTTGAAATAGAATGCTATCTAGCTCTGTCCTATCACGTATCTGAGAAATTTTAGCCATGTTAGGCCATGTGAAGTTGCAGAGCTGAAATTTACTGCCAAATCCTGTTCCGGGGTACTTGGCATCTTGATTTCCTTATCACTATAACAAGAGGAATCGCAATGCCCACGGTGATTAACACAATGGCTGTTCACATACCAGCGTAAATAATTTAAGAGTATGACTAGGCAGGATGGTGAAACAACAGCTGCAGACCTTAGTAACTAAGTGGGAGGGAGGAGTGAAAGGAAGTTGAAGAAGGTAACAACTGGAAGCGCCTCACTTCTGCCCAAAATTCCTGACCTAACAAGAAGACCAAACTAGAACTCTGACCAAACAAGAAGCACTTTGTCTAATGGCTAAGACACCATGCTAGAAAGCAGAAAACATGAGTTCAAGTTCAACCTTAGCCATGAAAGCCGGCTGAGCGATCTTGGAAGCCAGTCATTCTCTCTCAGCCCAACTCACCTCACAGAGTTGTTGTGGGGAAAATAGAAGGGAAGTGTATTGGATATGTTTTCTGCCTTGATTTTTTTGTAAAAATAATAAAGGCAGGAAATAAATAA
>JAEANM010001823.1:0-26323 GCA_017656035.1 Myanophis thanlyinensis
GTTGTTTCTAGCCTAATCTTTATTGCCCTGCTTACAGAAACTGCCCACTCAGTCACATGACCACCCAGCCACGCCCACCAAGCCATGCCCACAGAACTGGTAGTAAAAAAAATTGAATTCCATCACTGATTAAAAGATCTTATAAAGGGTATCAAAATTTCAAATCGCCTAGCTTTTTCTTAGGGAAGAGAAATTGATTGGACAACACCTTTCCTTTACTCCATTGAATCTCTTTTCCTGTCCTTTCCATTTTCCTTGTTAGATTCTCAGTCAACTCACAAAAACTACTTCCATTCTGCACTCCACCTCTGGAGCAGGTGCAAGATCTAACATTGTGTTGTATATGACATTAGTGCACTAGGTCCTTATTTGAGAAAAAGTGGACATGTCAAAGATCTATTTCCCTCCCATATTTAGACCAAAAGTACCATCATTGGCTCTTAGAAATGCCTTTACATGTGGTGAAGTGCACCATCTATATCAAGGGTGTCAAACATGATTTCATTGGAGGTGCATCAGGGTTGTGTTTGAACTTGGGGTCCCGGGGCGTGGCACTGGCCGGGGTGGCCAATGGCATCACTTGTGTCAGGGCGTTGGTGCTGGCCCGAGTACTCTGCCAGTGAAAATTGTCTCCTGAGCTCTGTTTTCAGCTGTGACAGCCTCCTGCAACCATCTGCCAGTGAAAACGGAGCTCGGGAGGGCCACTGGTGGCCTTTCTGAGCTCCATTTTCACTGCCAGAGGCACCATGGGCCAGTCCTTCACTGTTTCCCATGTGGCCCCACGGGTCAGATCTAAGTATCTTGCAAGCCAGATCCAGACCCCCAGCCTTGAGTTTGACACTCTTGACCTATATGATCACCTTAACTTCACTCCACTTCATCACCAATTTAAATCCTACATCACTTTATTCATTTATACATCTGACAAAATAAGCTGAACTTCACATAAGTTTATGTCATTTTCAGAAAAGGTGATTCCATTTTTTTTTAACCACTGAGTAAGACTCATTTCACTGAAAGAGGTAAAGTAATAACAAATTGTTTGGATTTTTCCAGTATTCCATGAACACTATGCTAATTTGAATTTCATTCTATTTCAATGATTCTTTAAAACCAATCAAATGAATTTCATTTTATCACAGACATTCTTTAAAAGCACTCAACCAGTCAACTTGTTTCATTTGAGAAAGATACAAAATCATCACTTTTCGATGTAGTTGCTTTTAGAGGATGTAACTTCTACTTTATTCCTGGTGAAATTAATGGATTTTAGTTTAGCCATTACTAATTTGTCCTACAAAGTTCAATGGGAATAAAGTAATTAATTTTCTTTGGATCCAACCAAGTGTTGCATGAATTATGTATTTGTTAAATGTTAACCTCCCATCCGATATAGATTGATATTACTTTTAGTGACTGAAGCTGAAACACATTTATATTAAAATATATTTGGTTTCAGAACTAAATTATTTTACAAAACTGTATACAATATAGTAGAAAAAAGAGCTTTAATCATCATGAACAGTTGTACATCTAAACCATACAAAGTGAAAATACAAAAACATCTATTAAAAAAACACTGCTTTTTCCCCAAAATAATAAATATTTATAGGTTTGTATCTTGGCAAGCCGGCAAATGAATCTCACTTAATAATTACTGACTTTTACCCTTCTGTACTTAAGCAATCATTCTCCTTGTAATGATTTCCATTAACACATTCACATTTATTGACTAATGTTTCTTACCGCTGTGTCATCATAACACTGGGATATTTTTCATCGTATAGATTTAGCTCAATCTTTAGTGATATAATATATAATATATTCATTGCTGTGTTTGCTTCATTAGCTTAGCAAGTTTCAGCAAAGAAGGGTCTAAGTTGATTGCTTTTCTAATTATACAAGGGAGGTAGATAACAACAACATACAAAAAAGATACAAAAAGATACAAAAAACTACCGACAATCCAAACTACAGACTTTGCAATGACAAAGTTGAAACCATTTCACATTTAATATGTGAGTACAGTAAAATTGCACAAACTAATTACAAAGCTAGACATGACTGAGTTGCTAAACTAATCCACCGGCCATTATGTAAAATATACAACTTTACCTATACAGTATCTGAAAAGTCATGAGAACACAAAGTGGAAAAAGTTGTCAAAAATGAGAAGGTGAATACCTTGTGGGACTTTCAAATACAGATGGATCATTTAGAACACAACACGCCAGATATCAGAGTCATCAAAAATTGAAGCATACAATTTATTGATATCACTATACCAGGAGACGCCAGAAAAAAAAAAAGAACTGGAAAAAATCATAAAATATCATGACCTGACCATCAAAACTTTATTATGGATGAAACATGTAACAGTGATACCCATTGTCATTGGGGTATTTAGTACCATGTCCAAGAATTTTACAGAGTACATCAAGAAATTGCAGCTTCCTGCAGTAACACCAGCAGAACTGCAAAAAACTGTGCTACCTGGAACAACATATATTTTGAGAAGGTACTTGGTCAGTACCTAGAATGCTGGCAGCAACCCATATCAACTATCAGTACCAGTCAATAATGTTCAGTTGACTGAATTTCACATTTAATGAATAAAGTGTATAACAACAACAATAACAACAACATTCTAATGGTGGCTGTTAGGCTTGCATTACTTCAAGGGGGAGGAGAGCTCTATCAGTGGTTCAACCATCCTGGACAAGTTTCATCGGAGTGTGCAACCAACCATAATAATTTCATCCTGAAACAATACCTCTAACAATACCATCAAACACCAACATCTGCCTATCCCAGGTCCTTGGGAAGGACTCAATAGTGGACAAAAAGTGCCAAATGCAATCTCAACATCAGACTGACTCTGCAACCACCCATAATAATTCAGCTTTTAAAAACTAGTAATAAACTACATTTAGTGAATAAAACTTTCACCTGTGAGTATGATTGTTTCATTGACCTTGAAAAGAATTCTTGTTATAACCACAGGTATAGACCACTCAGTGGGTTTAATACTGACAGAAATTTATACACACACCAGGATATGTTATTTCTTTTCACAACTTTAATTGAGATAAGTGTGACAAACAAGGCTAACTGCCACCTACAGTTGACATAGTCTTTTTATTTTTTAAAAAAACTAATAGGAATAGCAATATCTTTTTCTTCTCAACAAGGGAGAAAATGACATAGAAGATAGAGTGGCAACTTGTTTCCATCAAGAATGACATCCTAAGGTTAAACAAAATTCCTTGGTCAAATCCAAGTGCTGTGTTTACTTTTTTTTTTTTTTGGTAAATGTTCAGGTAGGAAATGGTGCAGTTCCATAACAGATCATTTCTATTATTCCAAATTTAAATCCTATGTCATTTATATTATTCCGGTTTCCTGGTTTCTCTAGTTGTACCAGATGGAAACAATCTCTGATAATGATTATACATTGCCTGTGCTAAATCAATGAATGGCTTGTTTCCAATGATAAATTTAGATTATACCAAGGGCCTTTTCTTTTTCCCCCCAATTTATTGTTATATATTTTTTTAATATTGATAAGATACTTCTTACCCATTTTCTAATCAAAACCTACTTGTCCCTATTGAACTTTAAACAAAAGTACTCCATTAACACAGTTCAAGTCATTTTTTAGAAGATTGTACTTAGCAACCAATAAGTAAATCAATACTGTCAATTATACATCAAATTAATATATGAACTGTAAAACTGAACTTTTGAATGCAGCATGATTCTACACATAAAAGTGCAATTAAATTCTATATCAGTTTTACTTTTTAAATATGAAATTATTCTACATATCAAGGTACACTGCCACAATTTAATTAGCTGTTCTTCTAAAAGGAAATCAGAGATATTTTGCAATTAGTAAGAACATCTCAGGTTCAATGAATTACAACTTTCAGAATTTATTCTGTTCTACAATAAATCATTTGCTAGAATTGCTGGGCTTTACAACATTTTCCAGAAAATATGAAGAAGAGATCCAATCAGCTTGTTGCCTTTCTAAAAAAATTTGGAGAATGAATTGTTCATTATAGCATTCAAGAATGGTATACCAATGGAAGAACTTCTTCTACCAATTCTTTCTGACTACAGTGTTTGAAGAAACATTGACGTTCACATCATTGTTTCTCTATGGCTATTTTCAAATTATCAAATTCAAATATCTATTGTATCATAGAACCTTTGACTTGCTTGAATAGTGACTCATGCTTCATTATTAATTTATAAATTATGCCTAAACAAATGTTGTCAGTGGTAGCATAAGATTTTCAGATTCAATGTTCTCCCCTCCCCATTTTTTTTAAAAAATTGAAATTCTTTTGTTGCTTCTGGAACCAATGTAGTGTAGCATGAAGAAACTTCTAGAAATCTTACGTTGGACCCACTTTAAAACTGTGCAATCAACCTATTGTCACTCCACTCAGGAAATTTCTTCGTATCTTCATCTTCTCAAAAAGAAACATTTGATAGTAATGCAAGAGGGGACAAATTTAGACTCATTCTTTTTCTATATTTATCCCAAACTTCAAGTAGATTACTTAATATTGCAGTTGCTGTATATTTCTATGTATGTCAGTCCAGGTGTATCTATGCAACATCTCTGAGAGACCAGCCTCATCCATGGAAGTAATAGGATTGTAGGGGAATATAATCTATTCTGAAATTTACATTCAACGGCTAGTATTGGTTTACTTTACTTTACTTTATAGATTAGCCCATGGGCCATTTCAAAGTTCCAAACACAAATTATTACTAACATCTGATAACAATAAGTGGAATTGGAATAAAATACAATACTTTAATATATGGATAAATAAATACAATAAAATTATATTTCAGTATCACCATTACAATCTCCAATGAGTCCCACATATACCGATCTTAATCAAACACTTTTGCTCAAGTCCCATGCTGTATTAAATGTTGTTTTCAAATTCTGGCGGTACATAAGGTAAGTCATTTTAATATGGGGTTCCCAATGGGTCACTCATTTAGTATATAGACTGAGACACCTGTCTTTCATCCTCTTATACATGCAACAATCAAATAGGTTGTGAGCCAGGCCTTCTACCTCTGACGCTCTGCAAATGCAGAGAAGCTAGTGTGTATAATATTACTATTATTCTTCTCATTGTTCCTATTACCTATCTCCTCCCACTTATGATTATAATTTTGTTGCTTGTATCCTCACGATTTATTGTTCCTAGTACCCTATGACTATCAAGTGTTGTATCTTATGATTCTAGATGAATGTACCTTTTCCTTTTTTGTACACTGAGAACATATGCACCAAAGACAAATTCCTTATGTGTCCAATCACACTTGGCCAATAAAGAATTCTATGACAATATAGTCAGAGCCACTAAAGCACCTTCTTTTGAATCCTGAAAAAAATTGAATTTAATCCTTGGTTTTTTTTATTGAACTGGGTATAACTCATTATTTGTCTATGACAATCATTTAATACTGTTATTCTCAATAAGACTGGAATCTCTTAGGAAAAAAAAGGAAATGTAATCTTAGTAGGATATTAAGATTAATTTATTCTTCCTAAAAAGAACAATTTTCTTCTTTTCTTATCTAGAAATATTTGTTTTATATTTCCCACTTTGGTAAAGTGACTCTCCATCAAGGCACCCTAATTTGGGAATACCCATCGCTGAATGGCACACTGGCCTTCAGAGTATCTATGGAGAATCTCAATCCCTTGGGCCATGGTTGTCCCAAAGGTGCTTTTCAAAAGACAACTGGTTCTTGGTTTTTTTTTCTCTTTAAAATGTTTCCCTTCTCATCCAAGAAGCTTTTTCCTCTGTGTACTTGTAAGTAGACTGTTAGATTCAGGTCAGATTTTCAGGACCTTTTAAAAGATTAAGTGGGGTAGCGGCTCTCCAGATCTCAGCAGAAATGCTGTTCCAAAAGGGGGAAGGGATACCTCAAAGATGACAACATTTAAATGAGAGGACCTGGAACATACTCATTTATCCAACCTTTATAGGAAGATATCCCAGGGAATAATCTGGGTCTGGGCTATTTAAGTGTATTTATATTATGAATCTCATCATATGATAAAATTTTCCCACCATATGACTTTATGCTTGGTCTGTATGCATATAGTAGTCTCTCCTGATTTAAGACATTTAAATTATGGTTGAAACTTCTATGAAATTGAAAATGTCACATTCCTCAATTAGCAAAGAGCAAAAAAAAAAAAAGAGTTCTGGAGCCCATATGCAGCCTCCGTGGCACAGTGGTTAGTGTGCAGTACTGCAGGCTACTTCTGCTGATTGTTAGCTGCTTGCAGTTTGAAAGTTCAAATCTCACCAGTCTCAAGGTTGACTCAGCCTTCCATCCTTCCAAGGTGGGTAAAATGAGGACCCAGTATATTGTTGGGGCAATATACCGATTCTATAAACTGCTTAGAGAGAGGCTGTAAAGCACTATAAAGAGGTATATACTGTAAGTCTAAGTGCTATTGCTATATCACCTTGTCCAGTCCCTTTTCCTAAGAGTAGATCCAGAAGCTGCAAAGTTCCCAAAGCCTGGGTGGTCGACCAACAGCTGCTCTGAAGCTATTCCCAAATATTTAGCTATTGTTGTAGCTTCTGGTCCTTTGCAATCTGTCTCACAATTACGCTGAGCTTTTAAGTCAGAGCTGTGAAGCTTCCAGCTGTCTCAGCCAGCCGAGCCTGAGGGTAGAGCTGTGATGAATTTCCCCTTTACATCTACAATCCTTGGGAGGTGCCCACGGGCAACGACTGCCTTTCTAGATGCATCCTGGCAGATTTGATGCTGCCAAGTGAGCATCCTCTACTATGCCAAGCCTCAAATCCTTTTCAAGATGCAAACATTTATTACCTGTGTAACAAATTGATTACATGTCATATCTTAAGAAAAGCCTCAGCTTCTCCTTTGCCAATTGTGTCAAGAAAGGGGCTCCCTTAGATAAGATGCTGACATGAAAACACTGTAATCTTTCATTATGTAGCTTTATTAAGTCCATCACAACTTTTGATTCAACAAATACAGTCTTCATGAGACAAATACTTAATCTGCCAGACTACCTAGGAATTACTAGTTGATTACAGAAACTACAGTAAAACCTCTTAATAACAATGACAATATGTAGCCTGATTAAATCCTTCACAACTTTTGATTCAACAAATACAGTCTTCATGAGACAAATACTTAATCTGCCAGACTACCTAGGAATTACTAGTTGATTACAGAAACTACAGTAAAACCTCTTAATAACAATGACAATATGTAGCCTGATTAAATCCTTCACAACTTTTGATTCAACAAATACAGTCTTCATGAGACAAATACTTAATCTGCCAGACTACCTAGGAATTACTAAACTAAAACCTCTTAATAACAATGACAATATATAGCCTGATTAAATCCATCACAACTTTTGATTCAACAAATACAGTCTTCATGAGACAAATACTTAATCTGCCAGACTACCTAGGAATTAATAGTTGATTACAGAAGCTAGGGCCTCTTAATAACAATAGTCTGTTTAACAATGACAATTTCATACATTTATATTCTTTAAACATCTTGTCAAGCACTTTGTGCTTATTTTCACATAAAAGCTGTGCTCGCTTGACATGCCCATTATTGCTTTAGCAAATGTCTTTGTACAAGGGTAAGCTTTATACAAGCTTAATTGTAATTCTTATGTAGAGTGAGTGAAACAAAGACAGGAGTCTTGTAATTTTAAAAAACAGATAAAAATAATTGTGACAACCTTAGGACAAAGTAGCGTTATCAGACAAAGAATCACCAGCAAAAGGGATGCACCACATCCCATCAAAACCTGGAGTGTGGTTCTCCCCAGCCCTCAAAATGTTTGTTTGTTTGTTTGTTTGATGTAACACAAATGGAAAATATATAATCTCAAGGGGTGTGATATCACTGACACCAGTTTAATTTAATCCCACTTTCTTTTTATCCTGGTCCCTTCCCTTTCCTTCCTTTCACCTTTATCTTGGCCTTATTTGGGGAGTGCATCCATCAGTCTGAATACAAGTCATCCTTGACTTACAACACTTTGCTTAGTGACTGTCTGAAGTTATGACGGCACTGAAAAAAGCGACTTATGACCCTTTTTCACACTTATGACCATTGCAGCATCCCTATGGTCACATGAATAAAATCCGGATGCTTGGCAACGGGTTCCTATTTAGGATGGTTGCGCCGTCCCGAGGTCATGTGATCATTTTTTGTGACCTTCTGACAAGCAAAGTCAATAGGGAAGCCAGAGTCACTTAACAATTGTGTTACTAATTTAACAACTGCTGTGATCCATGTAATAATAGTAGCAAGAAAAATCATAAAATGGGTCAGAATACACAGAGACTCCTTGCCAAATATTTTGACTGGAAACTCAGCCTGGCAACTATCCAAGGATTGATAAGGTCTGTTTTTGCAATAAAACCTTGAAAGGTTTAATGGTGGGATTTTTCTGGATGTGAATGAGAAGAATTCACAGTAACCAAATAAAAAGGGTTTTTTTTGAGGACCAAAAGCCTGTTTTGTGCTTCTGTTAAGCCTGGGTCAGAACAGAACATACCTAATATTCTTTCCTCCTCCTGTCCCCAACAACAACAACTACCCTCTGAGGTGAGTTGGGCTGAGAGAGAGTGACTGGCCCAAGGTCACCCAGCTGGCTTTCGTTCCTGAGGTGATACTGAAACTCACCATCTTCCACTGAGGAAAGGGAGGCTAGAACAGGGAAATTTTCCAATCTAAACTTACATTAGATGCTCTCCAGCAAAGGTTCGAGTCCCATGAGGTTCCTCTGTCTGAAGTCTCCATATTGCAGCGTACTGTCACAATATTCTGCATTATGAAAATGCACACATTAGTAAACTGTGATAATGTTTATTGCGCTCTGAGACATCAGGCCGTTCATTGCAATGGCTGACATTGCTACCCTTCTGTAAATATGTACTGTTAGCTTTATCTGCTTTATTTACCTATGTTTGTTCTCACTTAGTACCAGGGAAGTTGGAAATGGAAGAGGGACTGCTCTTCTTGGAAGCCTGTCAGTCACACATGGGGAGCCATGTTGTCATCCACAAGGAGAAAACAGTAATCAGTGAAAGACATTTTTTCTTGCCAGCTTGTCATTCAATCATCAGCAGCAAAGGTTCAGCAATCAATCACCACATATGTCTTAAACTAAATTATGGAGAAAATAGCTTCTGGGGCACCAGATTTTTGGAAGCCCAATTTATAGTAATGGAAGCCTAATTTTAAAGAAATAATATATCTGAGGTTTCAGTTTCTGGAGGCTATGCAAAAACTAGTCATTAAACACACCTTAACAAAACAAACCAGTTACTTGCTCCCAGATGAGGTGAACCTGGATTTTGTGGAAAACCACAGGCTATTTGTGAAAATAAAATCCATCAATCCCAAACTGTAGAAAAAAAAAAGTGCATTTATTTATCATAGCACTCAGAATGCTAATGATTTTCAGAACCAGAGCACTCAAAAGGAGTTCTATTTAGTATTCTAGTTTCCTGATCCCAACTTATAGGGATCATCTCAGAAGCAGTCTCACATTCCTGAAAAATCCCACCTTTATTTTAGTGTCTCAACCAATACATCTTGCCCAATTGGTTAAACCACAGGACTGGAAGTGTTTTCTTCAGATGCTAACATTCCTGAAAAATCCCACCTTTAGTGCTCACATTCCTGAAAAATCCCACCTTTATTTTAGTGTCTCAACCAATACATCTTGCCCAATTGGTTAAACCACAGGACTGGAAGTGTTTTCTTCAGATGCTAACAGTGCAGTCTAAACCACTTTGTGTGGTTGCCTAAAGAAAATGAGGATAAGATGGACATCTACTGACAGAGAAGATTTACTGAGACCCCCAAGATGCCTGTGGAAAGTCCACAAGACTATATAGCTTGATTGGGCTTACTCCTTGAATGAGGTGTTCTAGGGCAAGAAAAGCAAAAGTGGGCTTAGAAACAATTTCCCCTCTTTTATTTTTTTAAATGTACCCCAAGATAAGTTTAATCTATTTGATGAAAGTTGGTACAGTTCATCTGAGAATCACGGGAAATAGGAAACCAAAATAAAAAACCAGCAAAATAGACATCAGCTTATATACACATATCCAATTCAGGTAGTCTTTGACTTATAAAAGTTCATTTAGTGTCATGCCACTGTCAGAGTCGGAATCTATGGGGGAGAATGAGCTGGAATGGGAAGCCAGCAGAGATAGAGAGGATGGCTCCATTGGCCTTGGGGGAAACTGGGGAAGGGCAGAATCAATCCGGGCAAGGCTTGCCTGAAGCAGTACGGCCTACCGACAGGGAAATCAAATCAAATCAAATCAAATCAAATCAAATTTTATTCGTCACATACATATACATACATAGTATGAAATGCAGTGAAATGTTTTTTCGATCGATTACCCCCTCCTGATCCAAGAAGACGTAGCGAAGAGAGACAGCAAGATCAACACAGGTTGAGCAGCTATGAGGGAGGAGAGTGTTCCACCCCCTTTCACAAGGCACACCTGGAGACTGAGATATAAGGAGTTGCGAGTGGGAGGGGCATTTGTTGGGAACAAGCATTGAGTTTGTGGAGCCTTGTGTACAAATTGCCAAAGCCTGGAATTTTGCTGTGTTCTGTTTTATGGGGGTTGTCTGGTTTGCCTGCTTCATGGAAATTCTGGCCCTGGTTCTTGTGGGGCTAACCTGGCTTGTTGGACTGCTGCTGGCCCTGGTTGATGTGCAGCTATTCTTGCTCACTGGAATATTTGCAGCCTGAAGCTTCTGAAGGTATGTGTGGGAGCTTTGCTCCAGGACTGTTAGTGACTGTGGGAATGGTTTGGGGGCACAGATGGACAATAAAGAGAAGTTGGACCAGTTCTCTGGCTTTGTTGCTTTCATGCCATGCCCCGGGTCATCACAAGCACTGAAAAAAGTGGCTTAAAACCGCCTTTCACAGTTATGACCTTTCCAGAATCCCCATGATCGTGTGATCAAAATTCAGATGCTTGGAAACTGGTTCATATTTATGACCATTGCTATGTCCCGGGGCCATGTGAGCCGCCTTTGTGACCTTCTGACAAGCAAGGTCAAGGGGGAAGCCAGATTCGCTTAAAAACCAGGTTACTAACTTATCCACTGCAGTGATTCACTTAACAACTGAAGAAAGAAAGATCGTAAAATGGGGCAAAATTCATTTAACAAATGCCTCACTTAACAACAGAAACATTGGGCTCAATTGTGGTTGCAAGTCGAGGAATAATCTGTATCCAATTTCTTTTTGAAGTAAAAAGGAACCCTGTACAAATCACAGAGGTTAGAAATAATAAGCAAATGAAATCCCACCGAAAGGATTCACTATGTTTCTCCACACCTTTCTGTTCTTGCAGACCACAACTGCTTCCATCACAACTAAGCATCAATGAACACCTTGGTTTTTGTACTTTTAACATCAGACCTCTTTCTTCTTGAGGATCTCATCTATTTTGTTCAGTTCCTTACAACAGCTCACCATCGAGAAAGGAAGATTCTCACAGATTCAGCATAGGCAAAATTTATTGTGGAGGAAATAAGGTTAGATGACAGAATCTTAAAAAACTGAATTGCCCCACATTTATCGGTGAGTTGATAAACTGGTGTTTTCCTGTTGCATTTGCTCTAATGGTGCTGTCCTAGATAAACTTCAGAGTCAGCTGAGGTACATAAAATCACAGGCAAAATAAAGGTTTGCTTCTTTGTGTCCTAATGTCAGATTGTTCCTCCTATTGAGCTCCTATTTTCTTCTCCAAATTCCCAGTCTTGGATCAATTGCACATTTAATGACAATATATTTCAATTCTAAAAGTGCAGTATTTCACAGCTAAACCAGTGCAACAATGTTTAGCAGAGCAGGCAAATGCAAAATGACCTGAGATATAAGGGTACAAGAGTACACCTGCATTGTTAGTCACAGACTATCCAAACTACCCACATTATAAATTAAAGTAAGCAATCTTCAGCTTTGCTGCACCTTAGAAAGTAGCGACTCCCATTCAAATTTCTAAAATATGGTTTCCAAAATGTTCTCACTTGCATTACTTCCTCAGTACTTTCAACACTTTTACATTTATTCCCTTACTCTACTGGATTATTTATTCCCTTTTTACTCACTTTCAAAACATTCATTTGCATCAAATATCTCTGTCTATCTTTTTCAATTTTTCCTCCACAACATTTTTCATCTGTCCCAGTAGCATAACTCAGTACATTTTGGTAGCGTTCTGTAATATAATTCTTTTCAACCTTTTTCAAGATGCTTTCCACATGAATCTTCTTTACAATCAGTTCATTCTATTGAAAGATTAATGCTTTCTCATACAGGATTCATATGCTCTCTTCCTGTAGTAATTTTATTTTTACTCTAATGTCTTTTGGTTGTTTCCTTTACATCTGTATCCATTTTTCCCAAGATCCACTACTGAAAATAGTGGAATTATTGCACATTTTACTCTCTATGTATTTATTCCACTTCTTCCATTTCTGGAAGCATAACATGCAATTGTCACCAAAAACCTATGGATTCCTATTTTTGTATATACCTATACAACCTAGATGATGACACTAAATCAGACTTTCTGATATACTGTATATATTTAACCTTTTTTCCTATTTTTACTGGACACTTAGTGGCTTATATTTTTGTTTCCCTGCATGTATTCAGTTTCACAAGATTAGATCACCTATCAGATGTGTTATAATATTCACCATATTACTACTGTATTTTTCTTTCATTTCATTTCATTTGTTCGCACTCTTTGCCATTTATCTATATACTGTTCCAAGTCATAATTTTCCACATGCCACTGGGTATTATCAAATGAGTTCACAAATTCTCATCTACTGCTCATGAATGTTCACATCAATCAAGAAGTTATATGGACTTTGTTTTGTAAGATAGAGAAGGTAACTAGCAGTGGTGGATTTCAACTTTTTTTTACTACTGGTTCTGTGGGCGTGGCTTGGTGGGTATGGCTAGGGGTGTCATGTGACTGTGTGGGCAGTTTCTGCAAGCAGGGCAATAAAGATTAGGCTAGAAACAACATCAGAATTGTTTTTCCTGCCTTCTTTATAAAGGATTAACCCTGTAAAGTGAAAAAAACAAAACAAAAGGAGATTTCTTCTAAGAACGGTTCTCCAAACTGCTTAGAAAATTTACCACTGGTTCTAGTGAACCTGCTAGAACCTGCTGAATTTCACCTCTGGTAACTAGCCTATGTGATATCTATAATGCGAAACATTATCTGCTAACAGGCTCACACTACTAGGATTTGACACATTTTTGTTGGTAGGCTATAAGCACAATCGGTTTTACTCCATACATGCATCACACCAGTTAGGAGATACAAACAGCATAACAATGCCTATTAGGATGGGATACATAATTGATGCATTCCTCACCTAGCATGAGGGCAAATTACGGTTTGAACTTGGATCATAATAGTTCCATTTCTATTGACAATTATGCTGTTATTTCAGTACTGTGATGTAGCCCTCTTCACTGAAAACACGTTTTAAGCCCACCTTTTGGGAAAAGAGACTCTGCAAGTTGATGCAAATTTATAGCCATGCGCCAAACTTTTATGTAATTACACAAGAAGGAATATGAGGTCTTCCATTTTAAACTGATAAATTATATCAGTTTTTGGCTAAGGCATTTGGGTGAAGTAATGGCACTCCAGATATTTGTTTGTATTTTGCACTTCAGTGGGAAAAATCTCCAAGTAGTAAGACAACCAATGCTTCGGGATTGCAGTCTAAAATGATGGGGGAACTGGGTTGGGGTAGAAAAAGAAAAGAAGAATAACTGATCATTTCCTTCATATTCAGATCAATGAAGTAACCTTCACTGTGGCAGCCCAATGGAATGATTCTTGGAAGCCTGGGGTTGATGGGAGCTGTACCTCAGAAACATCTTGAACAGCATGTGAACTAATTTGAAGAAAATAGAAAAGGTTGGATGGAGAACATCAAATTTCTGTTAGGCTTCAAACAGACTTACAGTGTTATTGCTCTCTTTCATCCCCACTGATTTCAATTTCCTAAACACAACATATATTGCAACTGTTAGGTAGCACCATTTTATCATCCTATCATTATTGGCTGTGCTTGCTAGAAATTATGGAGTTATGGTTCCATATATCTGAAGGAATGAGTTGTCCTTGACTTTCTCCCCATTGTCAAACATTTACCACCCATCTCTGGATTCATAGAAAATTATGTTGGTATGAATGTTGAGATTGTCCTACAGTAAATGCCAATTTCTATGCCACTTCTATTTCTAGTCACTGCCAAACTTTTCTCCAAGAGAGTCTTTCCCAACCTTGGCAACTTGAAGATTGTGGGTTTCAACTCTCGGAATTCTCCAGCCAGCATGCTAGAAGTTGAAATCCACATATCTTCAAGTTGCCAAGTCTGGAAACACTCTCCAAGCTAATGGATGATAAAACCAAACAGAATTTACATCCCTTGGACAATGGATAAAGGGAATAGTGGAAACACTTTATTAACAAGAGTATAACTAGGACATAACATTTATTCTCTCATGGGCTGGGACAAGATGAAGAGGATATTATGTGGTCATGGTAGAAAAGACAATATTGCCAGTCATGGTTTAGGCATTAGTTAGGTGTAATGGGAGAAAAAGTTCCAACCAGTGGAACAGAAGTTGCCTTCAGAAGTTGTGGGAACTTCATCACTGGAAGCTTTCAAGAAGAGACTGGACTGGCATTTGTTAGAAATGGTGTAGAGCCATGATGGCAAACCTATGGCACGGGTGCCACAGGTGGCATGCAGAGCCATCTTGCTGGGCACACAAGCTGCCAGCCAAGTTACCTCCAGCTGAGCATGCACATGCAATTGCGCATGCACGCATACACTATATCAGAGACCCAGCTGGTCTTCGGCCTCTGTTGTGCATGCAGCAGGAAATCCAGCTGGTCTTTGGAGCTCTCCTGTGCATGCACACGTGATTGCTCATATGAGGTTCGCCACCACTGGTGTAGGGTCTCCTGCTTGAGTGTGGGGGTTGGACTAGATGACCTACAAGGTCCTTTCCAAGTCTGTTAATCTGTTAAAGTCCTTGAAGAAAACAAGAGGGATTCCTAGCAGAAATCCCAGCTGTAACACAGAGAGATGGAAGACAGGGCAATGAGTTCCATGAGAGGGTGCCATTAATCCCACCTCTTCTTGTCAACTTTGATAATACAGGTAGTTCTTTTTCAGTGATTGCCTCGCACAGTAACTCTTTGCAGTTACAATGATCATGAAAAAGGGTAACTTTGTAACCAAGCCACACATTTACAATCTTTGTAGGTCTGTAAAGCAAAAGTGGCTCAGTGGCTAAGACGCTTGTCGATCAGAAAGGTCGGCAGTTCCGCAGTTTGAATCCCTAGCATCACGTAATGGAGAGAGCTCCCATTACTTGCCTCAGCTTCTGCCAACCTAGCAGTTCAAAAGCATGTAAAAATGGAAATAGAAAAATAGGGATCACTTTGGTGGGAAGGTAACAGCATTCCGTGTGCCTTTGGCATTTAGTCATGCCGGCCACATGACCATGGAATCATCATCAGACAGCTCTGGCTCTTTGGCTTAGAAACAGAGATGAGCACAACCCCCTAGAGTCGAGAACAACTAGCACGTATGTGCGTGGGGAACCTTTACCTTTAAAGCAAAAGAATCTGAAGTTTGTAAACCAAGGCACAGTTTAATTTAGTGACCATTTCCTTGATGACCCAGTTGCTGATCCCAGTTGTGATTGCTAAATGAGACTACATGTACTCTATTCTACTGTATAACAGTGGTGCTGTAAACTAGCCTGGAGGAGGAAAAAAAACCCTACAATGTAGCCTGCTTTGATGAATTGTTAGGTTTGACAGCTTTTGTATTAAGACCTAGTTTAGGCTAGAATTCCTAACTATTATATATGCACCATCAGGGTTCAAATTACTACAAACATTATTACAAAAATTTTGCCAAGCCTTGCAATCACAAAAGGCCTGGTGAGGGTGTGTGTATCTGTGTGTGTGTTGTAAGATGGAGTTATATATCACTAACCTGAAAGCTAATGCTTGAACATGCTGCTAATATAAGTTTGCGCCAGTATGTGATTTTTCAGGGTTTATTTGGTGTATTAAAAGTTTAATCAGAGCTACAAATCTTAACTTTCAAGAGACATCCTACAGTTGCTACAATTGCTACAGACACCATATCTGAGATTCAGAAACTCCTTTTAAATTAATTGGTTTGCCCATGTGCATATCTGTATTGGATCTTATGCAGTCAAGCCTCCTTACGTACAAGTCCAATTTGTCAGAAAGGTGGGGGGAGAATATAAATATCTAATTTGCATAAATATTCAATACCAATGGGATCAGCGGTCCTCCTACAAATGAGGCATTCAAAAACAGTCATTTGTATTTTGGTGGTTTTAAACCTGCTGGCAAATTAGCAAATCATTTGCAGACACAGCTTCCTTTGGATTGCTTTCAAGTGTGTTTGTGCAAAGCAGGAAACTTTCTCCTCTGATTATTTTACATTCAGTTCACCTTTGACGTTCAAAAAGCTTAAGGAGTTGCAAGGTGTTTCTTTCTTCATTCTCAAGATGGAGAACATTTCCCCTCTCTCATTTCATTTCATTTTATTAAATTTATATACCGCCCCATCTCCACAAGGACTCGAGGCGGTTTACAGCAAATAAAAACACGGTATACAATTCTAAAAACCCATTACTCTCTCTTCCTCCTTGCCTTATGCCAATATTTTTCTTAACTGCTTTTATGCAGACTTGCATAATGACCCAAAATATAATGGATAAGAATTGCATGCTCATGTAATTTATAACGCCACTCCCTGTGCAGTACTGGGTACATAACTTTAATTACAAAATTGTAATTCCCACAGAGTTCTTGTTAATTGTAGAAAGGGTTGCTAAGCATTTTCTCCCATCAAGAGGAAACACTGTAATCCTCTTAATATTTTAACTTTTGACATGAGGAGGAATACGCAGCTCTTTTCAAATTTGGATTCCCTTAGTGATTCAGTTTTGAAAATTAAAAAAAATAAACCTGCAAGTATCTATAGCAGTGTTTCTCAACCTTGGCGACTTTAAGATGTTTGGACTTCAACTCCCAGAATTAATGAATGTATTTTTATGTACACTGAGAGCTTGTGCACCGAAGACAAATTCCTTGTGTGTCCAATCACACTTGGCCAATAAAGAAATCTATTAAAACACGCCAGAATACATAAAGAAGGTGGCAAGAATGAATTATATTGCAAGGTAAGAGATGGATATATCTGCAAGGTTTGCAAAAATGTTGCTAGGCTTTGAAGACAGGCCTTTTAAAACCACCTGCTCTTTGTTGGCTATTTCTCTTAGTAACCATATCTTTTTCTTCACAGTCACAGGAAGGAAGGCCCCCCCTCTCCACCACCCTTCTCTTCCTCAGCCCGAGGACTGATGGGCAGAGATGAGAGATTCAGCCACATGACCCTGCCAGCACCCACTGATAATGTTTGCCATGAGGTTAATTATTGCTGATATCCAGAAGAATCACTGAGACAACCCACTGCACTGCAGTATTGCAAATGAATTAAGCCATCAGTGATGCAAAGTGGAAAGTGCAAAGCTTCTCTCAGCAGCTGTTAGAAGGAAAACACACATAATGAAATGTAACCAAAAATCTTGTGGCGCGCTTGGGTTTGTGCAGTTTTGACCTTTGGTTCTCATGCTAGCATTCCAACTGGTGGGCTTAGAATTTGGGGGAAAGTTGGACCCAGTCTAAGTGTTCTGACCCAGGCTTAACAGAACCATGAAACAGGCTTTGGGTCCCCCCCAAATATTTGGTTACTGTGAATTCTTCTCATTCACATCCAGAAAAGTCCCGTCATTAAACCTTTCAAGGTTTTATTGCAAAAACAGACCTTATCAATCCTTGGATAGTTGCCAGACTGAGTTTGCAGTTGAAATACTTGGCAAGGAGTCTCTGTACGGCATGAACTCAGATAAGCAAATCTTCACAATAATGAGTGAACTAATTGTCTCCTACAAACACCCCTCCCCTTTTACTCCTCTTTATTCCCTCTGGGAAGGGCCATTCAGCATCCACTTGTGCCTTTACTTCCGAGTCGACCCCTGTTCCTTAGTTGTTCCCTTCTCCTGACAGCTCTGTGCATCTAAAACAGGCTCTAGCAGTTCTTCTTCCCCACTGATCTCCAACTCTGAAGGCAGCTGATAACTGTCGGATGGCCCTGGCCCCACTTCTGCCTCAGATGCAGAGCACCCATCAGAGCCTTTCCCAGACTCCAGGACTGGCTGAAGGTCCTCCCCAACCTCCTCACTGTCGGAGTCTGCTGCCAGCTCCACTGGCAGCTGGTGGGCCACAACACTAAACAACTTGTATTCCTACATGCTTTCTTCCTATGAATCCTACTTTCCTGGAACTTCCTCTTGAATCATCACAACTAATTGCGCTGTTCTCAAGAGTCTCACTCACTGAGAAGGCCTTCCAGGATTCAGAAGCAGAACACCCAACATTATATGTAGCTAGAGACAATGAATCCCACCGTTTTTCCCCCTCTAACTACGGTAATTGTTTCTAGTGCTCCAGACATTTTTTTAATTTTTATTATTTATTTATTTATTTGATGTATATACTGCCCCCTCTCCCTAGGGACTCGGGGCGGTGCACAGCCAATAAAACACAAGCACAATAAACAATTTAAAATCTATGAAAATAATTAAATAAAGGCTGTCTTAATTAAAATTATCATATAGTTTAAAAATCGATTAAAATCAGTTAAACAATTAAAATAACAAATTAAATTACAATTAAATTAATTACGTTTAAAATAAAATTAAGTTAAATTTTAAATCCCATAGTATCAGGCCAGGCCGGCTAGTTGAAATAAGTGGGTCTTCAGGCCACATCGGAAACACCGGAGATCTACAATAGTACGAATCTCTGGGGGGAGGTCATTGAATGCTTTAGTTTGGAGATTTTTTAAAAAAACCTGCTTTTAATTTTTTTTAACCTGCTCCATTACTCTTGTGCACTATTTCTACATAAAGAAAGAAAGCCATAAAAAGGTACATTTTACAGAAGGAATGTTAATGGCAAAATCAAATATGAAGAGTAGTAATAAATGTTCTCAAATGCCCTTAGTCCAGGTAGTTAAAAGTTACCACTACAAACATACAATCTCTTTCCTTTTCTCTTTCCTTTTTGCTTTCTGTCTTTTTCAGTCTCTCTCACCCTCACACATTTACAAAGAGACTATTGTGATGGGAAAAAACATCCCCAAAATTCATAAATCTACTCCTGCATGACTTTTCTTCTCTTTAAACCTTTATTTTTAAGGTCAGACTTCGATTGAAATATTTGAATGTGTAAATTTCCAAATGTATCAAATTCCAAATTCGTTTTGCAAAGGAAGCCTAGTGATAATTCCTTTTTCCTCTTAACATGGATTTCTGCTTGTCAAATGCATATGTTTGTACTTGTGGCACACTCTTACAATTATTAAGGGACTGTAAAGATGCAACAATTTTTCAATTTCACTTTAAGACTTTAAAACATAGAATGGAGGCACTGGGTATTTCTTGTAAGCTGAAGAATTTCTTAACAATTCATAACAGAGTCACAAAAAACATGCTCTAACACATCCTGCTTGAAATTGCTACAGAATGCATCTTCTAATCTAGCGGCTCCCAACCTTTGGGGCCCCAGGGACTGGTTCCATGGAAAAAACATTATCTTTGAAAGGGGTGTAGTTTTGTGTGCTTACTGCATCCCACGGATGGGCCTTCACTTATTTGCACATGCCAGTTGCCCGCATGCTATGACTGGTGTTGGTCCACACAGACCAGGGGTTGGGGACCCCTACTTTAAATAAAACACCTCTTGTGAATTTGAAAGAAACTATTATCACCTCTGCATTGTTTCTTGTTCTAACCCATCATTAGATTGTCCTGAATCGAGTACAGCATTTTGTGCAGTAAATTACTACCAAAGTGAGTAGCCTTCCCAAGCCAGATGATTCATCCTGGGACTCTACTGAGCTTAGCATTCCTATTAAATCTTCCTTCAACAGATTGGCCCTCTGAATTTCGAAGCCCTGTTCCAATGTTCATTCTTTGGGGTTCTTAGGATTGCCTCTCCTAGAAGAATGAAATATTCTTGGAAATACCAAAAAGGCAGAATATTATATTTTCCCTAAAGTAGAAACATGTTTCTAAAGACAAACTCAGAGCCTCAACTTCCTGCCCCACCCCAGCAACTATTTTGGTGCCATCTTATCTACAAGACATATGCACTGAGAGCATATGCACTGAAGACAAATTCCTTGTGCGTCCAATCACACTTGGCCAATAAAGAATTCTATTCTATTCTATTCTATTCTCCGTCAAATGTAGAGAGATAATCCATAGATAAATGGGTTATGTCTTGTCTTTCCTAGATCCATGACTGAGAACTAAACGTATAAATAGGGCCAGGCTCCACCCCCTGACCCCAGTTCTTCTCAGTCATCATCTAGATCGGACTGACAGCTAGTAATTGAAAAGTTTTAACAGAAATCATATATATATATATGTATTCTAAACAATGTAAGTAATGTAAATCAAGAACAGCACACCCCTCCTCAGATTATATCCCTTTAAGGCTGTATAACAGAGAAAGCGGGGGGTGGAATACCAGCTTGTCACATAAGCTCCGCCAAGCAGGTGATGAGGGAGAAAAGCAGCAACCTTTTAAACGAAGATAATTTGACTCCGAAGGCTTTGGGGAAGATCTCCCGTCCCTAGCCCCCATCGCTCATACCGAGGTGTGGGGGTGTGAGGCGCAGTGCTGGCTACTGAACTGAGGTAGCCGGCCGGCTCTCTTGCAATTTACCTTGCCGGGTTTTTTTCTTTTTTTTTTTGTTGGCCCGTCAGGGCTTGCCGCGCCAAGCCTATTCAAGCATTCTGGAGCCAGCCGTCCCTGTCAGGCAAGTAATCCCTGATCAGGGAATGGCGCGAAGCAATCACAGAGTCATTTTTTATGCCTGACAGGCCAGGCTGCGTGCGCAGCGCACCTCATTTTCTATAGTTGCTGCCGGGCACTGAGAGCTCGGTCAGAATGCCTGCTGATGTCATGCTGTGCTCCGAAGCAGAAGCAAATGAGGCATAAAGGCTAAATCATTGAGCTTCGCTGCTTGACAACGTTCCTGGCTACGGTGACAGGGGAAGGTATAAGATGCAGCTGGGGAAGCTGGACACCCCCCCACCCCTTTTTGGCTATAATGCTCGTCCAGGAGGCGTGGCAGGGCAATTTCTCACTAAGCAAGGGGTGGCACTATACGTAGGGAGGTGAACATGTGTAAATACAAGCAATCTACACCTCACCCCCACGTTAGTAGTATATTTAGGGCACATTAAGAAGCTGGTTACTTCAGTGCAGCAGCTTGGCACCAGGTGCCCTCAGTTAGGCAACAGAGGCCAACAGATGCCATCAGTTTTTGCCAACAGATGCCCTACAGTTGGACAACAACTGCCTTATTTTCTGTCAAGAAGAGTGGATTAATCCCATTTTTTGTTTTTACTTTATTAGCTACACAGCATGGATCAACCGAGTGCTAAGCACACCAGGGAGGTCACCTCAACCTGAGGAACACAAGAAATGCACCACAAAAAGAAAGCATACTTCTTCATCTCACTCCAATTCCAAGAAAGCCAGGGGGGAGACGCACCAAAAGCCCTCAGGACCAGCAAATAAAAACTCATAAGACAACCAGGTCCAATCAAGCAGGGTCCCTAGATCCATCCAGAGACCCAGTTTGGATACTGCAATGCCGGCCCCCCCTCAAGGTAATACAACAGAACCACAACAGCCCTCCGATCCGGCATTGTCTCTGACAGGCCGGCAGGAGGGAGGTACCAACTCGGCACCTGCACTGACTCCCGTTAGTGATACCAACAACCATCTATGGCTAAGGAAGGGCAGTTGACACTGGAGGTGTTACAACAAAATCTGCTGTCCCAGATGAAGGATCTCATAGCGGCGGTGATTGGAACCGCCCAGTTACCTAACCAGATTCTTCACCAGGATAGCCACCCTTCAACATCTACGGCCCCTCCATCGGTCTCTTCCCTGGAGGATCGCGATTATGTATGTCCTCGTTCCCCCACTTCCTCGGAGACATCCTCTACCCACGCAGCCGAAGACAACAGGGTCCTTTCAGCCGAGGCAGACCTCCCAGAGGCCCCTACTATGGCAGGGCTATTCAGAGCATCCTTGTTCAAGGTGCTCTTGAGCAAGGCAAAAGCAGTGACACAACTTCAACAGAAGGCTACCCCTGCATCGGAAATACAATCGACACTTGAAGGGGATGCGGCACAGCTACTGTTTGTTACGCAGTCCACCAAAGCAGAAGAAATTCCAGCGCCTTCTCTATTCTCCAATTTAATTTCCAAGCAGTGGGAAACCCCGGGTGCAAGGCGCCCACCAATGAACTCGGAGAAGCTGCTTTATAACCTAGCTGAAGCCTTCGTGGCATCACTGGAGCCACCAAAAGTGGACGAACCAATAATGGATATGGCATCCTCGATATTATTGGTCACAGATTCCGATGACCTTTTAAAGGCAGAGGACAAGCGCTTAGAACAACTACTAGGTAGGAACCACCAAGCGGCTGCTTGGGCGGTCAAAACCGCGCCATCGGCCTCTTTCTTTAATAGGGCCACCCTACTCTGGCTGAGACACCTGCAAGCCAGAATTGAACCAGAGAACATGAGAGTCCACCAAGATCTGAATAAGCTTCTCGCAGCTGTGGAATATTCGGTGGATGCCACACTGCAGGCCGCAAAATTCGCAGCACGGTCCATGGGACTCTCCGTGGTTAGCCGCAGGGTAGTATGGCTCAAGTCTTGGCATGCTGACTTGAAGCAGAAGTGGAAGCTAGCATTGGCTCCCTTTACTGGTCAATGGCTGTTTGGAGATGCTCTCAAACTGGTAATCACGGAAACCAAAGAGAGTAAGAAGAAAATCAAATCTAATGCTAAACCATCTGACCGTAAGAGGCCTTACTACAGGAGACAGCCATTTCAGAATTCAGGTGAATATTTCAACCAAAGTTATCACCAGCAGCCATTTCGTCAGGATGGTCAGCAGCCCCAACAAACCAGACCATATCGGGGCAACTACACACAACAATACTCCCGCCAGCCCCCAGCTAACAAGAGCGGTCATCCGTACCACCGCAATAAGTGACTTTCAGCAGAGCCCTCCCATTGGTGGCCGCCTCACATATTTCGCGGGTCAGTGGGAGCAAAGTACAACCAACGTCTGGGTGAGGCAGACAATCACATACGGTCTGATGCTAGAATTCTTGTCAGAGCCTCCGAACAGGTTTTGCCAGTGCCCAGTCTCCAACAACCCAGACCAGCAAGATCTGATGGTGGAGGCGATCAACCATCTTTTGACAATACAAGCCATTTGTCCAGTTCCAGTAGAGTTCCAAGGTCAAGGCTTCTACTCCATCCTCTTCATGATTCCAAAATCATTGGGAGGATGGAGAGCCATATTGGACTTAAAACGCCTCAACGAACATGTACTCTACCGCAAGTTCAGAATGCACACTCTCAGGAGTATAACTTCACTTCTACATCACAACAACTTCCTGACATCTATCGACTTAACAGAGGCATACTTACATGTACCAATTCAGAAGACATACCAGAGATACCTCAGATTTGCCTACAACGGCAATCATTTCCAATACAGAGTGCTCCCCTTCGGCCTCTTGTCCGCCCCCAGGACATTCACAAAGCTGATAGCCGTCATAGCGGCAAAATTATGCCAGGTGCCAATCCGCGTCCATGCATATCTAGACGATATACTAATCCAATTGTCCTCGCTATCAGCGGCACATCAGGACCTGCAAACAACACTCCAGACATTGCAAGCCCATGGTTTCTCCATTAACAGGGAGAAGAGTAACCTGCGGCCCACTACTCGCCTGCAACACTTAGGTGCAGTACTCGACACTGCGGTGGAAAAGGTGTACCTCTCTTCGGAATGGAAACATAGTATCCAACACCTGGTGTGCAAGATCTGTGCTCAGCAGAAACTGTCCCTGGCTCAATTATCCAGACTACTCGGCAAACTGGTCTCCGCGATAGGCATCATCCCATGGGCGAGATACCACTCGAGGCAATTGCAATGGTTTCTTCTACCATTTCAGCAGAAAAAGACGAGCCACTCCCAACTGAAGGTTCGGGTCCTGGCGAGAGTCACTCAGTCTCTCCAGTGGTGGCTACTCCCCTATGTCGACGGAAGGCACTATCTTTTACGACCCAGACTGAGTAGTGGTGACCACCGATGCCAGTCTTCGGAGGTGGGGGGCCCACCTTCAGCGATGGGTCGCTCAAGGGCAGTGGAACCGTTCTGAGCAGCAGCTCAGTATCAACTATCTGGAGCTCAGGGCGGTGCGCCTAGCCCTTACCAAATTCCATTCTCACTTGTTACACAAACACGTACTAGTACTGACTGACAATATGTCAGCAAAAGCCCATGTCAATCGCCAGGGGGGCACGAGGTCAAGGAATCTCATGAGGGAATCCAAGCTCCTCTTCAATTGGGTGGAGATTCATCTACTCTCAATCACAGCGGAACACATTTCAGGGGAGTTGAACACAAGGGAGGACCAGCTAAGCAGGACATCTCTGGATCCCTCCGAGTGGGTGTTAGACACCACTTTATTCAACTGGATAAAGCGGAATATCGGACCCTGTGTGGTGGACCTCTTCGCTACACCAAACAACGTGAAGTTCCCGTGATTTTTCTCCCGTTACAAATCACACACAGCGGAGGGGACGGATACACTAAGAGCCCCGTGGCCCAAAGGGCTGCTATACGCATTCCCACCGATTGCACTAATTCCCAGGGTATTACGCAAGGCGAGGCGGGAGCGGGCCCAGCTAGTTCTTCTGGCTCTGCACTGGCCGCATCGCCCATGGTTCGTGGAACTTCGCAGCCTTTCAGTAAGGGATCCGTGGGTTCTTCCCATCCAAGAGACGTCACTGTCTCAGAATGGCATATACCATCCAGATCCACAATGGCTACATCTAGCCACGTGACTATTGAATGCAGACTGCTGACTGCTGACCAGCTTTCCTCAAGTGTAATTACGACGATTCAAGCTTCTCGTCGCCCATCAACCACAAGGATCTATGAGGCGACCTGGCAAACTCTAGTAGCGTGGTATCATCAGAAAGGCTATGACGCGCTCAACCTCTCCCTCGCACACCTCCTAGACTTCCTGCAGGAAGGCCTTGCTAGAGGGCTTCGTCCTAATATGTTACGGCAACAGGTAGCAGCTGTTGCTACAATTATAGACTGTGGCACTGGGATGGCACTCTCTAGGCATGCAACGGTGCAGAGATTCTTAAGAGGCGCAACAAACATCAGGCCACCAGTAGTCCATCAATTCCCAACATGGGATTTACCAACGGTACTTCAGGGGCTAACAATGACTCCCTTTGAACCGCTGCAATCTTCATCATTACATTTACTCACCTGGAAAACTGCATTCCTTATCGCGATAACTTCAGCTCGCAGGATTTCAGAGCTTGCCGCACGTTCCATCAGGCAGGACCTTTTGTCTTTTACATGGACAGGGTGGTGTTATGTCTGGAGCCAGGGTTTATCCCCAAGGTAAACTCTGCATTCCTTAGATCTCAGGAAATAGTGCTGCCAGATTTTCACCCTTCTGCCACAGATCAGAACGGATGCCGTTGGCACCGCCTAGATGTTCGGAGGTCACTAAAAGTATACCTGGAAAGGACCAAGCAATTCAGGAGGACGGAGGCATTGTTCGTATCATTTAGAGATGACACTATAGGCAAGAAAGTTTCATCAACTGTAATCAGACACTGGATTCGAGCTTCCATATCGTTTGCTTATTCCGCAAGAGGCCTTCAGGCCCCAGGAGGAATTATTGCTCATTCCACACGGAGTGCGGCAACCTCGGCAGCATGGTCCTCAAATACATCAGTTGAAGAGGTCTGCAGAGCGGCTACTTGGGCCTCGCCTTCACCTTTCATCAGGCATTATCGCATCGATGCCTTTGCATCCACAAGCAGATTGTTTGGCCAGAATATTCTCCAGAAGGTCCAGGTGGTTTCATCTGAACGGGACCAGTCCATTACCCTCCCGGAGAACAGTTAGCTTGGGTATATCCCATTTATCTATGGATT
>JAEANM010001824.1:0-26322 GCA_017656035.1 Myanophis thanlyinensis
CTACCTTAACTTACCCACGGTTGCGTAAGCATTTCACTGCATATCGTACCATGTATGACTGTGTATGTGACCAATAACTTTGAAATTGAAATTGAAATTTTCTGCTGTCCAGAGTTGCTGCAATGTGTTTGTGCTTGTTTAGAGTTCTTACACAAAAGAAATAAGAACCCAGACGAGTACACACTTATAGCAAAGCCATTTTCCTATAAAAACTGTATTGTTTCAGAGAAATTGCAAGTTGACAAGACACTAACCAACATTTTGAAACCCTGAAATTCTTGAATAGATTCATGGTTTATTTTGGCTACAGAAGAAATCCCTGGTGGCTGCTTGATTATGACATGTTTTGCTACCACCAGTGCTCCTCAGAGTCTGCACCTCTTCCTGAGCTCTAGTTCTTCGTTAAGTGTGAAAAGAACAGGTTACATTTCTCTGTTACAGTTTGCAGTAAGAACTTGGGGAACTGGCAAATGTAATTAGTTGTTAGACATAAAAACAGTATCAGGTTTGAAGTTTTGTTTAGAGAATTCTTAAAGGTTGTGTGATCCTAGTGTTTTTCTCCCTTCAGAAATTATTCACTTAAAAACATTTCCCTTACTACAGAGGAACAACCATTGATGTTGGTTAAATTTTCTCTGTTGACAGATTAAAGTGAAAGGATTTATCAGAGATGTCAAAAACAAATAAATCAAAATCAGGGTCCCGTTCTTCTCGTTCAAGATCTGGGTCTCGATCTCGATCTCGGTCTTTCTCAAAGTCTCGGTCTCGGTCTCGATCAGTATCACGATCAAGGAAACGAAGGCTCAGGTAAGGTATTTTGGGGTTGTCTCGGGTTGGCAGATTTTTGCCAACAAATGCTTCACCTTCAGATGCAAGTTCTATTTTGATAGTTTTATCAAAATGATTCTTGATCATTCATGAAAAGAAAGCTTCATTAAACCTATGCTTTCCGTATTTGGAAAGGATTTTTTTGAGAGGTAGTTAATAGCCACTGGCAAATATTTGTTTTTCTTGTTCTTTTGTTGTTGAGGAATGCTATAAATTATAAGAAAATATTTCCTGTTCTGTAAATGGACAGAGAAATAAGAGTTGCTTAAAAACATTGTGTTTTTGGTTAGTTTCTTTCTCCTGTTCAAGAGCAAAGAATAACTGCAGTATGTGTAAAATGTTTTGATTTCCCTTCAAAATCTTCAAGCTTTTAACTTTGCAGTTACATTTTAAGACCCTGTAAGTAGAAAACAGATAAACTGAAATAGAAAGCTAATGATTTCAACCCCCTGAACTGAATATTGTGGTGTTGCTGGTAACTATTTCAAAAAGCAAGAGATAATTTTTTTGTGTGCTTTTCTGATTCCTTATCGAAGCTTGGACTCTTAAATAAAAAGGAACAGTTGTTCAGATAATCCCAGATAGGGACGTGGTTTGCCTGTTTATGTGGTTGCTCTGCTTTTCAGAAACCTCTTAGTCTCTGAACAGATTTCTTTTTCTTGGCTTCCTGTTATATTTAATTACACGTTTAAATAATTGAAAATATTCTGTTTTGTTAGACTACAGACATAAGTAATTGTTAATAATTAGAATGTAGTTTTTGAAAAAAAGAGGTGGGAAAGGCAACTGTATCATCATGCAGTGAAACTGAAGGGCTTTCCTTCCAGAGGGCAAAACCACTAGGAACGTTTGCCTAAGGCTGGGAGTATTCAGAAAGCCAAATGGAGACAGGCAAAATGTGTGTAAAATGTCTCTAGATGTGGAAATCTGTTGGATAAATTTTAGTTTTGTGAATTATTTGATTAAAGAAGAAAAATGGAAAAAAAGCTGGTGTGTATAATTCATTTGGGAGAAATTTAGCAATCTCTCAGAGGTAGGATTCATTTCTTCAGAATAATGGCTGCGGACTATAATCCTTTGGTGGAGGAAAAAGCTGTAGCAGCTGGTTGCTTTCAGTGACTCGGTTGGGAAAATTGGCTGGATTGTATTTATATCTCTCTGGAGAGTTTATATTTTCTTCAGTTTAACAATCTGTTTAGTTCATAGTATGAGTCAGTCATTTGCCTCTCTTTTCATTTCCCCTAACTTTGTAGATGTTTTATTATTGATTATTTAGGCCACTCAAAACACTCTTTACTGTTGTACGGCTTGGGTTGCATTTCACCTTAGCATGTCTTTTCAAATGATTTTTTTTGAACAACCTCCAGGCAACTGGTCTTCAATAATTGTTAACATAACCGCTTGGGGACTGGCTCTTCTGTGGGCTGATTAGTTCTTTTAGAACTATGGTTAATTGGCTCGCTTTCACTGCATGCGTTAGGCTGTGTGTTTCGTCTTATGTTCCTGGAATTGTTTGCGAATGAGACAGTATCCCAGGTAAGTTGGTTTCTTTCCTATTTTTATCAGGGAAGATGGTGTATTGTGTTGCTACACAGCAGTGACTTTTTATGTTGACCTGGGTTCCCTAGTTATAGTCTTGGCCTTCTAACAATTTTGGATTTTTAAGGTGACGTTAGCTATACTTTTTTTAAGCAAAATAAAATGGACTTGCTCAAAACTTTACACATGTCACAAAGTATTATATGATTTTCCTATATAATCAGAAGGCTTTTTTCAGCTTTATAGTAGGTTTCAACTTTT
Organism: Myanophis thanlyinensis; assembly: GCA_017656035.1. Taxonomy (NCBI): domain Eukaryota; kingdom Metazoa; phylum Chordata; class Lepidosauria; order Squamata; family Homalopsidae; genus Myanophis; species Myanophis thanlyinensis. The sequence goes on from JAEANM010001824.1 coordinate 2,629, forward strand.
TTTTATTACAGTGATATAGATCAAACTCAGTTCTGTTCATTTTTTCTGTTTTCAGGTTTTAATTTACAGGTTCTGTTCAATCCCTGCCAGATTTGTTCTCTATTGCAACAAGGAGTTTTAGAAGACTGATAGTCCTTTGTGATAGGCTAGATCAGGAAAGAGGCATCATAAGAATTACAGGAATTCTCTTATAATGTATTATAATAATAGTGTCTTGAAAGCCTGACAAAGTGAATCAAGAGTGCCTTTCAAGAGTGAATCGAGACAAGATTATCTTGAGATTCTTTCCCATGCCTTCCTCTTTCCTAGGGCCAAACTTGTTGATGTAATCATTCTTGCAGTCCTTTTTAAAAGTTATTTCCCTACTTGGCTACAAAGATAGATGCAGTCACTTATCTGAAATAGTAGGTTTTGCTTGAGTAGAGGGGTTGCACTAGAAGACCCCCAAGATCCCTTGCAGCTCATTCATTCTAAATTCAATTCAATCCATTGTAGTTCTCAATACCTGTGTATCTTAACGTTTTTGTAGGAAAATCAAAGCAACTGCAGTAACCAATTTCTTCTTCTAGCTGGTAGATTTTTCTTAATGGTAGCTTTTTAGTGAAGAGGATTGTTCTGAGAAATTCTAGAAAGGAAATCTTTATCCTGTCATGGAAGAAATAATAGGTTTTTGAATTACATTGAAAAGTATTATGTATATTTACCAAATATCTTTTTTCCCTTCAGTTCTAGGTCCCGTTCAAGATCATATTCTCCCTCTCATAACAGGGAGAGGAACCATCAGCGAGTATACCAGAACCGGGATTTTCGAGGTCATAACAGAGGCTATCGGAGACCCTATTACTTCCGTGGAAGAAATAGAGGATTCTACCCTTGGGGCCAGTATAATCGAGGTGGTTATGGAAATTACAGGTCTAATTGGCAAAACTACCGCCAAACATACAGCCCTCGAAGGGGGCGTTCTCGTTCTCGGTCACCAAAGAGGAGGTCTCCCTCTCCAAGATCCCGAAGTCATTCTCGAAATTCTGACAAATCATCATCTGACCGTTCAAGAAGATCATCATCCTCTCGGTCATCTTCTAATCATAGCAGAGCTGAGTCCTCCAAACGTTGGTCATTAAAGGAAAAGAAATCTAAGGAGGCTCGGGGGTCCCAAGGTGCTGGGGACAACCAAGGGGATGACTCCAAGGAACAGCCCTTCTCAGGAGGAACTGCCCAGGATGTCAAGTCTTCAGAGGGGTCAAAACCCTGGCAAGATGTGGGAACCTATGGCACCAGTGCAGCCTCAAGGGCCTCTGCCATGACAGAGTTGAGTCCCAAAGAGCGGAGTCCAGCGCTAAAGAGCCCTCTCCAGTCAGTTGTAGTCCGACGCCGATCGCCCAGACCAAGTCCGCTTCAGAAGCCCAGTCCGACATCTTCCAATCCTTCCCAGCTGGGCTCAGCTCTGCAGAGCGGCAGCTCCTTTCAGGCAGGCTCACATCAGTTTGAGCATGGTTTAGCCAGCCTGAGCCCAACCAGGAAGAGCCCAGTGTGCAAAAGCCCCACAACAATCAGTTCCATTTATGGGGCCTCTCAGAAGGAGGAAATAGGGTCAGCCTTTTCAAAGAGGCAAGTGGTCTTAATTCCTGGTCTTGATTAATTGTTCCTATTTTGTTTGGAAGCTGGATGACTAATTTAGCTGCTAAAAATAATGTAGGTTAATGGAAAGATTGCACTTTCTTCAATGTGGCTATGGAATAAGTTGCTCTTGGATATTTACTGCTTGCATGGAATTGGATCTACTCTAAATGTGCTGCTATTCATTCCACCGAAACCAATGAGGTTTAAATCGTAATGAAGAGCACTTTATGTTAACAAGCTGTACCCAAACCAGGCTTAATTTGGATCCAATCCATTCAATGAAAAAAGGAACTAAATCAAATTAGAAGAAATAAAAGGGGTATTTGTGGAAACTATTCCACATCCTGAATGCGTGTTTTACTTGGGTAGTTTTAAATACAGGTAACCCTCAACTTAGAAGCATTAGCATTAGTTTAGCGACTGGTCTTATGACTGTTGCAGCAACCACCACATGGTCACATGATCAATTTTTGGTAGCTTGGCAACCGGCAGGTATATACCAATGGTTGCAGTGTCTTGGGGAGGGGGGTGTCACATGGTCACTATTTGGGACCATACGTCAATGGGGGAAGCCCCATTTACTTAATACCCACATGATTTGTAAACAAACGATCGTGTCAAAAACTAAAATCAGGCATGATTCACTTACCAACAGAAATTGTGGCTTCAATTGTGGTATAATTGGGCTACCTATAATATTATTCACAAAAATAACTTGAAGGCATTTTTGGTTAAAAATTATCGGTAGTTGACTTATCAGTCATGTCACATTTCAGATTCAAACCTTTATTCAAAATTAATATCTTCAAATATTTTAAAATAACCTTATTTATATATTTTAGAAATTGGGGGATAAATCTTCAAGTGGTTTGCATTCTTATTTTACTGATAGGTACAAATTAAGTACATTAAGTATAGTCTGAAAAATAGCCATATGAGAAGTTAAATGCAGTTTTGATTTGGGATTGGATTCATTCCAAAAATCATTTTTTTCATGCATTTTCCAGAACTGTCTGAAACAATCCCACGTGACTGAACTAGGGTTTCTGTAGTTTCCCTTGTAAAACTTCGATTTTAAATTAACCAATTCCCTGTTCTGTCTACATGAATTGAGTCTTTTATTACACTATACTTAGCAAAAAGCCAGCTTGCAACTGGAATTTGGTCTTTGCCTGAGTGAATTAGCAAGTTTGGAATGAATTGGTATAATAGAAATTGTGAACAGTGGAGCCAGGGAAACTGAAATCCTAGCTTTTTGTGAAACCCAACCAGTGGCATTGTCCACACTAATTGAAATGGACCAATCACCTGTGTTAGGTAGGCAGTAGAAGAAACTTCAGGCATGTATTTTCTGCATTCCTGCCTTGGCAACACCAAGCTCCTGTTTTAGATTAAACCCCAATTCATGGCTTTATCCAATACAAATCATGGATCAGTGTGGCTAGTGGAAACCAAATTATCTTATAAACTATAACCTGATGTTTACTGCCACTAATCCTAATGAAAGTAGCCACATTTTTTTCAGACATTAGGAAGCAAAACACAGCTAATTGAAAAGAGAAGCAAAAGCTTCTGAATCTGGGATCAATGCCAGAGGGAGGGTGCATGATCCCAAGGCTTGCCTAGGTTCAGCCATATACATTTAACTTAAGGGTTAGAATTCTGAATTTGGGGGAGAAAACATAAAGAGCTATATCACCAAAAGGGCATTCATTTTAAATATAAAAACACGCATTTTTAACACAAATGCAAACATTTTAACCAAGAATGGAAGGCAGTTCATTAGGATGCTTGTTGAGCTTTCCTGAAGGATTTAAATCCTTAATGTATATCACAGTGAAAAGGCTCGTGCTCCAGTAAGGTTCAGTCTTGAAGAGAAATGGCACAGAACTCTGGGCAGTACAAATTTAGTAGGAAGAATTAACTTGCCCATTTCCCCCTTTCATTATTGGGGATTGAATGGCAGGACACAGTTGTCATTTAACGAATTATTGGCACTCATGAATGAAGGTATTTTTCTGCTAAACATATAACAACAGCTTACTTTAAAAAAGAGATTCAATAATAGCAGTAGCACTTAGACTTATATACTGCTCCATAGTGCTTTGCACTATGCACCCCTGAGAGGTTCACAAAGCAATATAGTTTACAAGATAAATTGTGCAATGCAACGATGTGGCCATAAATTCTGGACATAGCATAAAATAAGGCCTCTGCTGTCCAGTGGGGAAGTTTTTGTATTTTTATCAGGAAAAGCTGATTTTTAGACATTACTGGAATGTAATTAGAGCTGCACTGTGGTTGCTTTCACAGCTATCATTTATTTATTTGTTGCTATGTGGTAACACAAGATTGGTGATCTAAGGCAGAGTAAAATTTGAATAGACTGATGGCTTATGTTCATAATATGGGGAATAACAGAAATATATTCTCTCATTCTCTCTACTATGTTTAATGGTATATTTTAAACTTAGTTTCTTCTTTTCTGAGAGAGTTCTAAAATGGCTTAAATTAAATAATCCAGGATACATGGTTACAAAAGAGTTGTTAAATATTGCATAACATAGGAATAATGTTTTTAAAGGCAAGCGGTAAGAGATTGGTCATAATTTAAATAGAAATCTGCAGGCATATTATTTTGTATTTTTTTGCTTGTATTATAAACGTGTTGAATTTCTGAATGTACAACTTAGATTTTTTAACACTGTTGCATCTTTAATCATCCATTATTGCAAAAAAGGTAGTGTAAGTCAGATTTCAGAACACTGCTATAATCATAGTTCAGGGGCAGAACTTTTCTGGTATGCTTTCAGAAGCATATGGCAAGATACTTGAAAATATGCCCACAGTATTTGTCACCCTCTGGAATCCATTCTTGGGTTTAATTTCTAGCAAATGTCAGTAGCTGTTCAAAAGTCAATTTATACATCCAGTAAAAAATTAAATAATGAAAGTGATAGTTATGATATACATCCTTGGGCAGGAACATTACTTGCATGTATTAAAAATAACAGCTATGTTATGGAAACATCCATATTAATTCATGGATGTTAATTCTAGCTGATTTGGTAATTTTGGTAATTACACATTCCTTTTAAAAACCCATTTAGTATGAAAGGATAGTGGTATTGCAGCTAGAGCTGTTTTGAATTCCACCTCTGATTGAATATTAAACTGGTTTTAGAGCTAGATGCAATAATCACTGGTATCAAATTAAATCATCATTAAATGATTTAAACATTGCCATTCTTGATAAGTGTACATTTCCTCCCAGCCAATTAAGTATTTTCCCCATTAACTTTTTTGCTTTTATTTGTGTTTTGAATTGTCTATAGCTTCCATAGGAGACATGCCTTCAAATATTTGAAGTAGCTTTTGAGCCTTTTATTTCCATTGTGTGTTACTTAAAAGCACAGCAGTCCAAAGTGAAAATGTTGATGGGTTAATTCTTCAGAAACAGGTTTGTAAATGAATACACAGGTTGGGTAAGATCTTTTACATATTTTCTGCCTTCTAGCTGTGGCAAAAGATTGTAGAAAGATTGACATTTTATTGCTGTTGCTAAGGTATTTGATCCCAGGTTCAGGTGTTAAACAATGCAAAAGAAGCTAAATAAACATCATGAAATGGTCTTTTCCAGACGGCTTGATTAAATCTTACAGGAATAACTGCCTGAAATATCATCTCTCTTTACTCATAGGTACCTGGAAGAACAAAAATCAGAGAATGGGAAGGACAAAGAGCAGAAATTGACAAATGTAGAAAAGGACAAAATGAAAGAGAAAGGAAGCTTTTCTGAGATGGGATTAGCGGATGGTAAAACAAAGCTGGATCCTTACGCCTCTAAAGCTGATACAGAAAAGATGTATCGTGGGAATCAGTCCCCAAAGCGCTATAAAGTGCGAGATGATTTTGAAAAGAAAATGGCAGAGTTCCACAAGGAGACCCACTATGGCAAAGAGGAGGCAGAGGAACCAGAAAAGAAAGTCAAGGGAAAAGGACGGAAGGAATCCAATTTTGATGAGGATGAGGATGAGGAGCCCAAGTTTGTGAAGACAGTGCCTGCTTCCAGCAAAAGCCAGGATGAAGATCGAGCAGGCAAATGGGAAGGCCTGGTTTATTTACCTGCAGCCAAGGAGAAGCCGAGGAAAGCAGAAGACATGGCTGAGGAGTCCTATACTGAGTCCTCCAAGAAAGACGAGAGGCAGGCAGCCAAAAGAGCAGAAGCCGGGCACCGAGGGTTTGTTCCAGAGAAGAATTTCCGAGTCACCACCTACAAAGCAGGCCAGGAAAAAATGGCGACTTCTCCCCCACCTCGAAAGGTCCCAGAGAGCAGAGAGAAGCCGAGCATGCGGGGAGAGGGCCTGGCTGCAGGCAAATCCTCCTTTTCCATTACTCGTGAAACCCAGGTCAACCTTCGAATGGATTCTTTTGATGAGGATCTTGCTCGGTGAGGCATCCGGCATGTCTGGCTTTGTAAGGAAAGGAAGGAAAAGGGAGCTTGGGGGAGATGAATGTCTAGTCTATTCCCCCTCTCAGTAGAAAGGATAAATTGGGAGCTGTTCCAAAATAAGCCCAAACTTCTATTTATAGAGCACTACTCGCTCTTGCTGCTAAACAATCTATGGGTGCCAGTTGCTTTGTAAAGAAAGTGGTATGAACTAAATATAATTTTAGCTAACATTTAGTGTTAACTCTAGAATGAAAGCTGAAAAAGATCCTCACTGAAGCACCGTAACAGTGGCTATTATTATCTTATTTATTTGATTTATATAGCCATTCATTGACTTACAATAAAATACATAAAATATTTATGTATTTGGGTGTCAGGTAAACAGTTATCAACCCAGCCAGAAGATTGGCTCTATCAATAAGCAAGCAAGCAAGCAAGCAATCAGAATAGAAATGGAAGGAACCTTGGAGGTTTTCTAGTCCAACCCCCTACTTGATCAGGAGACCCCATACCATTCTGAACAAATCACTGTCCAGTCTCTTCTTAAAAACCTCCAGTGATGGAGTAGCCACAGCTTCTGAAGGCAGCTTCTGTTCCACTGGTTAATTGTTCTCAGTGTCAAGAAGTTTCTCCTTAATTCCAGGGTGCTTCTCTCCTTGATTCATTTCTTCTCTTGCCTTCTGGTACTTTTGAAAATAATTTGACCCCCCTCTTTGTGGCAGCCCCACAAATACTGGAATACTGCTATCATGACACCTCCTACTCCTTTTCTCTAGACCAGCTAAACCCAAATCCTGAAACCATTCTTCATAGATTTTAGTCTCCAGGCCTTTATTCATCTTAGTTGGTCATCTTTGCACTTTTTCCAAAGTCTCAACCTCTTTTTTGTAATGTGACTAGAACTGGATGCAAGATTGCAGGTGTAGCCTTACTAAGGCTTTACAAAGTGGTACTAATACACTCACACATCCAGAGCTCCAGACAAAACCACTCTTGGTGTGATTATAAGTAAATTATGCATGTATCTAAAAAAGAGCCAATGGTTTATTAGGCCTCACCTGAAATCTGACCCCAATTAATGCTATTTTATCCAGGTTAACTCAGATGCAGTTATGCAACTAGTGGTATAGAAGTCTCATTCTTCTCTCTGCCAGTGAAAATGAAGCCTCAAATTTCACTTGTTAAGCGTGACCAAAAGTCCTTTATAAGCCTGTATTTAGACAGTATATGGTCCCCCATATTACTGTCTCAAAGCTTGCCAGTCTGAAAAGTAGCATGTACATTAGTTGAGGTTGGAGGAGAGACGAGAATATACATTGTACACATAATATATTTGTTGCAGGACCTCTGTGCTAATCCTGATCCTTACTTAGCAGTTTCCATTGACTGACCAATTCTGACTGTCATCCAGCTTCTTAGTGAACAACTGATGCTATGGTTACACATGTCCACTCTGGGTTCCTTTCATCACATAATGACAGTTTAACTTGCCTTTTTATACTAAAGCAACACAGGGTTTGTTGTTTACTGAAATTATTTGTTGCTTTGTGGGCAGCATTTTGTCCCTAAGAGCTATGAAATGAAATCCATTTCTATTCCTCTCGTCCTGAAGCTGGGCTACAGTGAGAAAAAAAGACATTAGTATGGATCTATTATTTTGGAAAAATAATACCAGAAGAATAACGTCAGAAGCTGGGCATACCACAATTTCTTGACTTTCAAAGTACCACATTTTACATCACTGTGATTTCCAGTCGAAGTGGCTCTCTGTGGCAGCTATAACCATTCATACATTTATCTTTTACGTGTGTCTTTACAGCCCAAGTGGGATTTTGGCACAGGAGCGCAAGTTATGTCGTGATTTGGTGCACAGCAATAAAAAGGAACAGGAATTCCGTTCCATTTTCCATCACATCCAGTCAGCCCAGTCTCAGCGAAGTCCCTCAGAGCTCTTTGCTCAGCACATCGTGACCATTGTCCATCACGTGAAAGGTGAGTTCCCTGGACTTTGGAGGCCATCCTGGCACTGCTGCTTTCTCAGAAATCGGTGCACTCTTCTGTATGTTTTGTTTCGGTAGAGCGAATGGGGAAATTCTTCCATAGGGAAAATGAAGTTAATTCTGCCATGTGCAGGAGATTAGATTGATAACTGCCTTGGGCAGCAGGTTGGACTAGAGGGACCTCCAAGGCTCTTTCCAGGTCTATGATTCATTCCTGTGCTATTTTATAGGAAGTATTTTTGAAAGATTCTGGAACAATTTCTTCATTTTACCTCTTAGCTGATTTTGATTTAGTTCCAGTCAAACCTCTGTTTAGTTCTTCTAAGATGAGTCAAACAGACAAATTAATCCAAATCATTTCATCTATTCCTGATTGTGGCAAATTATTTATGTATTTACCATTTTCATATATTGGTATTTCAGATAGAAATCACAGCAGTAGTTTAGGTATTATAAACTCTGGGGAGGCTGTTTTGAAGAGAGAGTCTGCAGTCAGGGATGACTGGCCCTGCATCCCAGTCTGTCAGAGGAGGGAGCTTTATACATCATGCTGAGATGAGCACACCGGATGATACAGTTCTGTGTGAAAGAGATGGGAAATATTTGGGAAGGAAGCTGTAAAAATCTTGCAAGTTAAAACTAGTATTTTGAATGGTACCCATAAACCTAAAGAAAGCCAATGCAGCATCTATAAAACCAGAGTTACTCATTGCTAGCTGAGGCAACCACCTTTTTTGCTAATTGAACTTTTCCAATAGTCTTCAAAGTCAGCTCCATATAAAATTCCTACTAGCTTTGAGCCAATAGAAAAGTGCAGCTATTTGTATTCAATGTGGGAACGTGTATTGAATCTGGACCTAAAGGAAATGCTGCCTTTTCCTGGACCCATGCAATAGCTGTGTGGTACTAACAGATACAGTGAATGTGCCTACCCCAAAACTAAACAGCTTCACATCCCTAGACACAAGTTAACTCTGCAGGACCTTTGTGAACAATTAGTAAAAACATTGTCACAAGAAGAAGAAAACTCTCCCCCAAGTATCTTTATTGGTGACTGAAAACATGTATAGCCCTGAAGATGCACATTGCAGGATTCTGCAGCCTTGCTATTGGATTGCAGCAACCTTATTAGGAAACACAATAGGGAATAGAAGGATATTATAGGGAATATTAGGAAACACGTAGGGAATAGGATTGGATTGGATTGGAGAAGAGAAGAGAATTTTATTGTTATTTTAAATGTACAATAATCAGCATACATTAAAATCAGCATACATAACATTCAGCTCTCAAAAGACAAACATACATACACACACACACATATGACCCAGAGACACAGATTAGGCTGCCTGGAGAAAATAGTTACTGGACTGTAGCCCCATGGAGTAGTTGGTCTTCTCTGAACCAAGAGAAAGAAACAAATTCTCCATATATGGTTTAGCATTATTGTCTGCTTCCTGTTCTTTCCACTTCTTCTTTGTCTGCTTCTACCTAGGCAGTGAAAAAATGGATTAAAATGTCTGAAATTCAGGTGTTTGGAATATAAAGTCTAGGAGCAGGATAGTTATGAAAGTGAAGAGTGGCATGGACACTCCTTATTTTTCAGGTGTCTCCTGCTCCACATCCTGCTTAGTAGCATCAGGTGGCTTTAGTGCCAGAAGAAGCTTCCAGTTAAAAGACTTTTATACATCTAAGCAGTAAGGTGGATCCTCTCCTCCTTCTGTCTTCACCCCTCTCTTCACTTCTCTACTGTTTGCTTCTTGAATCTGTTGCAGAGCCCACTTTTATCTTGTCCTAAAGTCTATATACAATATTAACAATATGGTGTTTCCTCATCGCAAACCAACAGAGCATCACTTTGGGTCTTCAGGAATGACGTTGAATGAGCGCTTTACAAAATACCTCAAGCGGGCAGAGCAGGAGTCGGCTAAGAGCAAAAGCCCTGAAATCCACAGGTGAGTGAGTGGGAGTTGGCATGAAAGCAGAGCAGACTCAAGTGGGAGAACTGGTGGAGTCTCAGCATGTGATGCACACAGGAGGAGAGCTTGCAGGACTTTAAGGCTCCCATTAGAGCCGGACCCAAATAGTCTTTTAAAAGGTGGAGAACTGGGTGTACGATTTCTCCGGATTTTTACAGAGAAAGAAAAAGGATTGGGAGATGGGGGGTTTACTGGCAGTGTGGGAAAACCAGGGGATCTGCAGACTGCTGGAGAGGGGACCACGTATACAGTACCCCACGTTCATATGTAGCATTCATCAACCCCATAACCAAAAGAAGCCCAAGCACACGGTATGAAAAATGATCTGAAACTCTCTTCTTTTTTGAAATAATTTATAAAACAAAATTCCATTCATCAAAAATACTAAGAAGTGGTAGGAAAATGCAGGAGAATTTCTATGCCTAGTATTTGATTTAAATTTACAGCTGAAAATCCTGAGGGCTTTGAAAGCCTTTGGGTTTCTTGCACAGCAAAATCAGCCTGTCAGTTAACTGCTCGTTGTTAGGCAATTGTTAGCCAGGAGCAAGCACTGCTTGATTGCATATTGGCAGGAGGGGGGGGGGGGGAGGAAGAGTATGCCTGTATGGGCAGATGTATTTTTACCTGATTGGCCTGAACTGCTTCCCCCAGACCCAACATCTCAGGTTAAAACTATAGCCACAGATTCTGTGCAAAAATGTCAATAATTGGCTAAAAAAGGATACGAGTGCTGAAATTGTATTGAACTTCCTGAACATTTAGCAGGATGAATAGCATTCCCATAAGTTAAGACATGTTTTCTCAGTGCTAAGGGCCAAAAGTAAACTGAGACTTCAAAGAAGCCAAATTCTGTTAGATTGTTCCATGTTCTGGATTTATGAGCTCTGCAGCATTGCAAGAGAATGTGCAACATTTATCTCTCAACATATCTTTGCCTTAGCTCAGGATTGGCAGTGGCAGCTCCTCAAGGCCATGAGGGGTCTCACAATCAGGGTCCCAAAATGGGGCATACCATCCAGGTAGCGTTATAAGAGCGTATCTATTTATTTGTAGCCACCCAATACAAGCTGCCAGGCGGTTCAGTCAAACATCATAAGATGGCATAAGGCTGAAGCTCATTCCTGCAGGACCTGGTGGCTGTAGGCCATCCAGTTCCAGGGATTGACCAGCTCTAGGTCAGCTGCAGTTTCCCAGATGGGTCTAGTGCATAGTTTGGGGGAAGGAGGTGGTAGCAGATGTGATGCTCAAGGAATGGTAGCAGATGTGAGCAAGAAAGCTTTTCCCCAGGTTCATCCCCTCCTTGGGTTATGGGGCTCTGCTTACAGTCACTTATGGGATATCTTGTGTGTGGATTACAGGTAGTCCTCACACATTTACGACCATTGTAGCATCTTATGGTGACGTGGTTAAAATTCAGATGCTGGAAAACTAACTCCTATTTACAACGGTTGCAATGTTGTGGGGTGATGTGATCACATTTTGCAACTTTCTAGCAAGCAAAGTCCATGGGGAAGCCAGATTCACTCAACAAATGTGTCACTAACCTAACAACTACAGTGGTTCACTTAACTGTCTCATTTAGCAACAGAAGTATTGGGCTTAATTGTGGTCGTAAGTCAAGGACTGCTCTAGTGCACTTTATAGAGAGCTGCCCTTGAAGACTATTTGGAAGCTACAATTGGTCCAAAATGGGGTGGCAAAAGCAATTATGATCCTACCTGCTGCGTCCATGTGGCGTTGCTCCTTCTCAAGCTGCCTTGGTGGCCACTGGGCTTCCAGGTGCAGTTGATGGTGCTAGTTGTCATGTGTCAGCCTACACGGTGTAGTAGGGCTTGGCCATTTGCAGTTGTGCCTGTCTGTCCAATAAGGTTGGGCTGGGGCGCAGAGCCTCCTGTGTGGTTTTTACAAACTATAAAGCTACCAGTAAAGGAGAATATTTGTAGCTAAGGGTTGAACCCCCTCACTCGTAAAACTGTCCACCCATACGATGAGTCCCGGTGGTGTATGGTAAGCACAAGGATAGCATATAATTTTAAATTTTCATATGTTCTTAAAATATAAAGAGCCATTAAAAGACAAACGTGCAGGATCCTAAGGCTGAAGAAAGAGCCAAATTTTCAGAGCTGTTTTGAGCACAGCCAGGGTTGAGGCATCTTGGATGGCTGCTGTTCCAGAACACAGGTGGTGACAAACAAAACCACCTTCTTGGGTATTATCGGGGGTTGCTGTTTAATAGGTTAGACTCCTATCGTGTGTAACCACCTCTGAACTGTGCTGTTTGTGGAAGTTTCCTCCTCTGGTGAAGAAGTCATTTTTATTCTCTTAGTTGCATTGTTTTTAACCATTGTAAACCATTCGGAGATATGCATCAGTGGGCAACCATAACAATGAGGAGAGAAATAAGAATTCCCACCAACATATTGATATTAATGAAAATGCAGTTAAAATCAAAGGAATACACACTGAAAATCAAATAATTAAAACTAAACAGTCTCCCAACTTCCTGGACAGCTATAGTAGATAAGCTAGAGACAGGCAATTTTCTTACAACTGCTGAAAAATAGTCTGAAGAGAGCAATCTCTGCCTTTTAAGAGTGGGACGGGAACTGTTTACCTCTGAGATGACTTTGCTGCCAGTTTTAAAATCTCCCAAAACACTAGTAAGAGGGTGAAACTGACCAGGTTTGTTCATAATCTGAACATCAAAAAGACCATTTTTTATGTGTCTCTCAATAATGGCTTGCCTTTCTGTGTTTAGGAGGATAGACATTTCTCCAAGTTCTTTTAGAAAACATGGATTCTCACAAGAGGAGATCAAAAGTTCCAAAGAAGCCAGCTACAAGGTGAACGGATGCTTTTGATTTGTGTTCATCTGTGTGCTTTGGGCATGAACTTTGGGTTTAAAAAAAAATGATTTTTTTTTTATTTAACTTGCTCTCTACTTAAGTTTGTGTTTTTCTTTCAAGGATGGGCATAATTCTAAAAATGAACCAACAACCTTTGTGAAGTGGTTAGAAATATGGTAAATGACCACAAAGTCAATTGAGGTTGAGCTTGAGACAAAAAGTGGATTTTTGGAAACAAGTGACCTTGATGATGGAACAGACTTTTTGTGATATTTTGATGCTTGTAAGTATAACTAAATCACTTGTCTTACCCGTGATATTTTCCAACCATGTTTTCAAAAAGACATGCATGTCAGAAAGAGGAAATTAAATCAAATTGTAAATAAGTGGAATCAAAGAACATTTTTGCTAATGTGTCATTTCCTGTTGAATTCTATTAGTTTATTTTAAAATGCTGTTGAAAATGGAAGCCTTTTAGACATAGTGAAATTTCAGTAGGCCCCTTATTTTAATACTATTATTTATAATTTTTAAACAAAAGTATTTCATCTTTAAGCATTGTCTCTTCACCTTCATGCAAGTTTATTTTAAAGTATTTTAACAATGCTGTGAAACTGTTTACTTCCCTGTCCTGCCTGTGTCTTCTCTGTTTATCAAAACCCCTGTTGCTTCTGAAAGACAATAGATGAGCCCTGATGATGAATACAAAGTTATGCCATGTGCATGTGGACACATGAATAGGGACATTCTTCTGATTTGCAAACAGGAGCTTCTTAGCTCTGTGAGGAATGGAATGGATTGGATAATGGCTACATCTCCGGGTTTGGATGATGATACTTGGTGACAAACCAGTTTCCATTGTGATGATAAAGTCGTCTTTGTCTTCTGAACTGCAAAGGGTTGTTCTCACCTGTGGAATGCACAAGCACAGAAAAATATTTCTCCCAAGAACAAGTGCCAATTTCTGCTGTAATAGGGCTATCCTGTATTTTTACCAGGATGGGTACTATAGACTTGTGTAAGTACTGCTTTAACAGAGAGCTGCTAATGCTTCTCGTTGGAGTTAAGGGAACTCTTCTTTGGCCTGTTATTGTGTGGTCTTGCCTTGTGCCAGACTGGAAGCTGCTGAATTGGGTCAAGGCCTTGCAAGGATCAACTGTCTTTCAGTAATAAGAAGCAAAGACTTGCACAGATCCAAAATGATTTCTTGGATGGATAATTGCAGTGCTTCCTATGAAGGCTTGGCTTTGCCATAAAATTTAGTTTTCTGACTACAGTATTTTTTTCTGGTTCCTTCTTATTCCTTTCTCCTTTTCTGCTCTGGAGAAAATCTCTCAATCTCCAAGGATATCTGACATTTCCATTTATTATGCAGGCGCTAAATAAACATGACAATAAGCAGCGGTTAGTTGCAGTTAGTTGCATATTTATTATACTTTCAAAGTTCAACATTTCACAGAAGTCATATTTCTAACAGCAAATAATAGGTCTGGCAAGGAGCAAGAAGGAAGGGAGGAGAAACAAAGTCCATTGCTGAGCAGTTGAAGCAGGATCTGGGGTTCCTTTGAACATACAAGAACATGATGTTTTGCAAGAGGCCCAGGCACCAGACTTTGTCTCCTGGGTCCAAACTGCTTTCTCCTTCATTTGGCCTTCATCAACAGAAGCCTTTTCAGGCCTGTTTGTGTGTGTATGTGTGCTTGAGTCTCGTGTTTGCAGTGCACAAATCTAAGCTTAAGTGGTGATTCTTAGCAAGAGTCTTCAAAATGCATAGGTGTTGGAGGGAGAGTGGACAAAACATGGACTTATTGGATTGCTCCCACATATAAATTGATCCAGGGTGAAACTTTTCTGCAAAGCTTCTGAGGCTGAATTGGAGCTGGATGCTTCTCTTTCTCATTTTCTCTCAGTATCCCCAGCCAGGCTTCCTATTCTTGAGGAAGTAATCCTTTTTTAGGAAGAGGGGGATTCTGTGGTTTTTAAAATCAATTTCCTGCAGCATATGACAAGTACTTTTTCCCTGCCCTGAATAGAACTAGCTTTTGGTTTTATTTAGTGATTGTGGCCCTTGAGGTTGCACAGAAGGGTCTTGGCTTTGACTGAGTTTCTCTCTCACTTTACCTGGTTTAATAACTTGGCCAAGACCCTTCAGTACTCTGGCCGGGAGAGGAATGAGTGCAGAAAGAGTTGGAAGAGTTTCCCTGTTTTCAGACAATTTGTTTGTGAACAGCAGCATAATGTATGATGTCCTTGGTGGTTCCTGTCATAAATAAGATCCATGCTGCATCTGTGAAGACTCTGCTAAAGGCTCAGTTTAAAGACTTTTTCTTTGCTGTTTTTCTTCTTCCAGGCTGAGAGCAAATACAAAGATGATCCAGTTGACCTGCGCCTTGACATTGAAAGACGTAAAAAACATAAGGAGAAAGATAAGCGAGGAAAATCGAGAGAATCTGTGGAGTCCAGGCCTTCCAGTCATTCAAGAGAACGATCCGCAGAGAAAACAGAGAGGCCTCACAAAGGCTCCAAAAAGAAGTACGTTAGAGGAGAACACACATCCACCACCCACGTTGTTCTTTCCTTTGCTTTTTATTGAGATGGTTCCTGGCCTGCAGAGCCCCCACCCCAGCCCCCCCAGTGTTAGTGATGAGGAATCTTTCCCAGCCTGTGTGTCCTCAAGATGCGTGGAGCCGGAATTCCAGAATTTCTCATTTAAGAGGAACATTGAATAATCTGATTTTTTTTAAAGAATAATTTAAATTACAAATTACAAAAACACCAGAATGTCAAAAGTAACCTCAATATTTGTGATTTGGTTCTATTTCCCATTAAGTGAGGAAGTTGAGACTGTCAAGTTGCCAGGACTCATGAGATCTAACTCGGCATCGTCTCCCTGCTCCAACTTGCTAAGAGGCTGGAGCAGTTCACACGCTGTTCCAGGGCCTGGGGAGATCGATCAAATTTGGCCTCATGCAGACTTTCTGCCTACATAGACCCCTTTTACCATGGAGGTATATTGAGAATGGTCTCACTTTCCCTTGTCCCTGTTAAAATGGAAAATGAACCCCTCCATTTTTGGGGGAGAACTTGGATATTGAAAGATATATAAGAAGACAAACTAACAGGTTACCTCTACAATGTATGTGCCTTTTTTTTTTAACAACAGCTGCTTCACTGAATTTTGCAGTCCTATAGAAATTGAATTTATCTTTGAAGAGCCGCTTTCAAGCAGAACTAGGCCCGTGGGACTTCCTCCGATGACAGCTGCACTGTGCTAAAGCAGCCGTACCCTGGTTTAAATTAATTGTTCACCAGGAGTCTGAAGGCATACAGGTTTAGTAAGTTAGCAGTAGTAGTACGGACAACAGTCAGTTCCTTCCATTTCATAGCCTAAAAAAAATAAAATGTTGATGAGGAAGAGAGAGATGCCTGGTGTTTTTGCTCAGATTCCCCAAGATTGGGATTAAACAAATGCCATTCTTGCTCTTAAACCGGGGAAAGTCTGAGACCTAATTATTGGCCCATTTGTTTATGGAGTGCAGTCAGTAAAGGCACTTGAGCACATGTAAATTTATTCTAGCTGCTCTAGACGGAAAAGGATCGACTTGGTGGTAATTTTGTTTTCAGGAATTAGATCTTTCCCTTGGGGAGAGAGTGGGACCGAGGAAGCTACTTACCTTTGCACTATTTGTTGGCTGTGGCTGCCTCCCTGCTATGCCCCTCCAGACCCCGAACTGGGCTGCGCAAGCATGCATGCACATGTAAAGCTCCATTGGTACAAGTGGAGTGCGCACGCAAAACCATCTGTCTCTTCCTCTCTCCCCCCCGCGACCCCCTCGTTGCTGGTCTGGAGAGTCAGAAACGTTGGAGGCGGCTGCTCTAGACATAAGACAAAGGGCCGTGTGGGTCCTGGCCCATTTTAAGGTCCCTCCCCCTAACCAGGAAAGGGATTACTGAGTCTCCGTGGTTCTGCTTCGAGCCAGCTCTTCTGTGTCTTTGGTGTCACAGGAAGCACCGACGTGTCCGGGAGAGATCGAGGTCAAGCTCTTCCTCTTCACAGTCTTCACGCTCCTATAAAGCGGAGGAGTATCCTGAGGAAACTGAGGAACGAGAGGAGGCCCCTGCCCCTGGCTTTGATAAATCCCGCCTTGGCACCAAGGAGTTTGCCGGCCCGAGTGACCGGGGCAGAGCTCGAGGAACATTTGTGAGTGCCCTTTAAGAGTATATGTCTCCTGTCCCTCCAGAAATTATCACCAAAGTGGACTATTTAGTTGAATGAAAGGAGAAAAACTGTTAAATTCTGAGAATTATCTTATTAGCTATCACTAATTCATTTTAATTAAATTAATCTAGATTTTATCCCAGCCCAGCCTGCTTTCTAGTGCTCATGGCCAAATGTGATCCTTGGCCCTAAAGGTGTTTCATGCTGTGATTTAAGATAGTCTTTCTGTTTTGAGCTCTTTAGGCCCCTGCTTGAAAATTATATATCTCAATATTTCCAAACTCTGGTGGAGCATAAACACGGGACAAAAAATGATTTAGTTGAACCTAATCAAAGCAGCCTGTTACCTCCAGTTGTCTTTGAAGTCCTTTCCAAAGGCAAAGAAAACCCCTCCATTTAGGTTTCCCTTTTCCTTTCCCATTTGAGTAATCCCCCCCCCCCCCCAATGACAGAAGGGGCTTCAGACTCAGCCCTGCTCTGCCTCCTCCTCTTTAGCAGCAGTTCCGGGCCAGAGGCCGTGGCTGGGGAAGGGGTACCTTTTCCGGCAACACCAACACCAACAATAGTGGCACCAGCGCTGACTTCCAGAAGCGAAACCGGGAGGAGGACTGGGACCCCGAATACACCCCCAAGAGCAAGAAGTACTACTTGGTGCGTGAGCTCCTCCTCCCGTTGGATGGGGCCGGGTGATCCTGACCCTTTGGGCAGAGCTTGCCTGCTTGCGATTGAGCTCCCTGACCAGAGCCAGGCTCCCATTTGTGTCGGGCAGAGGAAGAGGGGGGAGTGGGGGTCTCAGTGGCCAGAGCTTACCAGCTGACTCCTTTTTTCTCCTTTTAGCACGATGACCGGGAGGGTGAAGGTGGTGAGAAGTGGGCGAACCGGGGCAGGGGCCGAGGCCTCTTCCCCCGAGGCCGGGGACGGTTCCTGTATCGCAAGTCAAGCACCAGCCCCAAGTGGGCCCACGACAAATTCAGTGGCGAAGAGGGCGAGATAGAGGACGACGAGAGCGGGCCGGAGAACAGGGAAGACAAGGACGTCCTCCCACCCGTGGCAGAGTAGGAGCCGCTGGTGCCATGAGGATGGGGGGAGGGGAGGGGTGTCTTCGATCCTGATTGGCTAGTTGAATGTTTTCCTGCTCTTTGATTTCTCAGTGACCCTGGAGGACGGTAGAGTTGTGCCCACTATTTTTGGCAATCATTTCTGTCTTTTTTAAATGTGGTGATAGAGATGAGTAATGTCTTGCTCTTTTGTTTTCCTTTTTCCTGTTTGTGGATTTTTAAAAAAAATCCTTTATTTTAAGCATTTACATATATATTAACAATATGCCCTTAAATGGTTAATTTCAGAAAGGTCTTCATGAATATAATGAATGGGGGGGGGGAAGGGAATAAACATCTGAATAGAAACTATTGGGACCAAACTCTGTAGCGTTTTTAATTTACAAGATTTTTTCCCCAACTGAATTTAGAACTATATCTTTTAAAAGTATTTTTTTTTTTCTGCTGAAATTTTAAAGATAGCATGGCACAGTGGGAAATTCATTTTCCTCCTTCCATCAAATTACAGATCTCTTCTTGAATGATGTTATTAGCATCTTCGTTTGTTCATCCAGACTCCTTTCTTACTTTTTTCCTTCCCAATGTCAAATTGAACACATTTTCAGGATCACAGTTTTGTAAGAAACTTCTGAATATACTAGATTTAAAAAGCCTGTAGCATGAATAAAATGAGAATTCTTACTATATTAATCTTTTTATAAAGCAGTTTTGATTTACTTGTGTGGTGGCCATGGTCACTTGCTGACAATTGGCTTTTCATTCTTTTCAGCTTTAAATCTGCAGTGCTTAAAAGATGCTTGGTAGATAGCATTCTTACTCCCAAGCCCACAAGAGAGATTCTGATTGCTGTGTGGAAAAATTATTCCCCCAGGAAACTGGCTTTGCCATGCTTCCTTTGGGCCCCCCTACTTTTCCCCTCTGTGAGTTCATTTTGTGGGACGGGTGCAGTTCCTGCTTAGCAGAGCAAATTCTTAGCAAATTCTTGTTTTGCCTCCTTGTTAAAATAAAACTATGTTGAATTGAACTTTGTGCATACCATTTCATACTGCTTTTGTACTAATGCTTTTGTTTTGTGGCTGCAAACAGTCTTATCCATTACAATAGTCAGCAAAAAAAGGAAAACAAAATAAGTCCTCAGAAGTAGTGAGCAAATGCTCATCATGGATCACATCTTTTGTTCAAGCTGAAAATGGGAGTTCTGCATGGATGAAGGTGGATGTGAGGTTCTGTGCTTCACTCTGTACCTTTAATTACCGTAATAACTGGAATCCCCCCTCCCCACTTGATGGGGTAGCTCAGTGCCCCTACAGCTTCTTGTTACAGCAGTTGTGTGGCCCCCCTGCTGTCTCACTAGCCTTTGAATGCTTGATAAGAGTTTGTCTGAATACTTGGTTGCAAAGCGCAGCAAAAGCTGGGTCCTGACTGACCAAGGTTGGGTAGAGCTTGTGAAGTGTGTTCAGAATTCCCTCACATTGGACTGGTAGGAAAACAGTAAGTTTCTGTAGGAAGAAGAAAAATGCATTTTTCAGCCTAGATAAAACTGCACAAGATTTGCTTTTGCTTTGGGTAAATTGTTCTGTGAGGTATTCAGATTCCACTCCTCATCCATTTATTTAGCTGTTACTGTCCACTCTTACAGTTTTGTACCTCTGCAAAATTGTAAATTTACCAGAAATCATCCTTGTCATAAAGAACAGAATGACATCATAAACCTTTATGTTCTTGTGGGGGGGAGGGGCTGAGCCAACTGTCCTGTGTTTCAGTTTTTCTTTTCCTAATCAAAGCAAACATTGACTTACATTATCCAATATTATTCAGCTTAATTAACTTTGCCTATTTTCACAGACTCTGCTTTGCAGGGAGAAGGTCCTTACAACCAGCTTTATTTTTAAAATGTATTTGATTTCTGTCTCGGGATCCCAGAGTGTCTTCTGGGAGGGTCTCCCTTCATTTTATTCTACCTCTCCCCTGGGATGTGGGCTGGCCTGGAGGCACCCAGGGTTTCTTGACTGACTGGAGGAACAGGGTGGACTCACCCTGGATCTTTGCTATCTGGTACCACACACTGGCTCCACAAACTTTTCAGTGTAGCAAAATTTCCTCTACTGCATCTCTTTCCTTGCTTGCATTTATGAGGCGCTTTCCACGTGGGGGGTGGGCAGCAGGACTAATATTCAAAGTCGTGCCCTGCCAGGATTCTTGGACTGTTCTTGCTAAGCAGAGTGTTGAGCGTCTCCTGCAGTGCTCAGGCTGAGTGGCCAAGAGCAGGCTCATACCTGGTGGGTGTAATCCAGTGTGCAGACAATACAGACTTCTGAAAAATGTGCAGTAATGCTGAGAAAACACCTGACCTGTAACACAAGGGTTTTGTGCCTGAATGTTGGCCTCGGCCGGCCGGTGTTTCTCAACCGTGACAACTTGAAGAGGTATAGAGTTCAACTCCCAGAATAAGGAGCTGGCTGGGGATTCTGGGAGTTGGGCTTCCCACCTCTTCAAATTGCCATGGTTAAGAAACACCGGCCTAGGGAAAGCACACGTTTTTAGGAGAGTGGAATTGGATGTCTTAGAAGGCTACCTAGGGCAGCCAAGTATGTCCATTTCCATTAGAATTTGGAGCCATGTATTTGGGGATTTGTTTCCAGGCAGAGGTGGTATCTCCTAAAGGGGAACTGAATCTAGTTAAAGCCACTGAGGCTCTTGGTGGGGGAATGGGGAAGTATTTTTCATTTGAGAAAAAGCAGAGAGGGCCCATTAGACTCCTAACCAGGGTGGTGAACAGCTTCTTCAGATACAGAGTTCAAGGAGAGGCTTCTTGGGTTTAATGTACTTTCCAAATGAAGCAATTGCCCACTAGTACAGTGCAGCAACAGCTGTTTTTAAAATGTAGATAAAGCCCAGTGGGGTGCACAGATGTGGGGAGTGGTCCATATATGGCTTGTGCTTCTGGCTTCCAGCAGCAGGGGGCGCCCGTGCAGTTCTTTTTCTCCGGTCTCCCAATCTTTGGCTGGCACTCTGGCTACTCCGAGGGCCATCCCTGTGGATGGCGAGGCTGCCCAGCTTGCCTGTCTCTCCAACTCGGGTTTGTTCTGCTTGGACTGGGGCTAAGGTCCATTCCAACTTCTCTCATTTGTTCCATACCGCAGACAGCGGAGCTCTGGTCCAGCCCGAGTCCTACCTTAGTCTGGCTTTTCTCACTTTAGTAGCATTCTGTACATGTGCAGAGGCTGAACGGCAGGTGAATCCAGATCCTGAGATCAGTCGCATGGTCATGATCTTGCTCCTGGGTATGTGTGTGTCTTGAGTGACAGCCATGAAATCAGTTTTTAAGCAAGATGACTCCAAACGCCACCATATGTTTGATAGATTTCTAGCCATTCAGCCACAGGAGACTCCTGGCTTTCCCAGCTCCCATTTCTCAATAAAGCAGTGCCCTTCTGTTACAAGCCATCATGGTTTGTTAAAACACTTGACTACCTGTCCTCCGTGCAACATGCAGATTGCCACACCATGCCCAGTCCCGGAGATGCTTCTGGCTTCCCGCAGCTTGGAGTTCCAAAGAGAGTGGGGGGACAATTTGCAAATATGCAGAGTGTGTGAGTAGCATTGGTTGAACTTGGGAAGGGGTATGCAAGGATTCCATTGGGCAAAATTGTTCCCTTTTAATCCTCCATCTCAAACGAGACACCAAGATTTGGTCCATCTGGAGCATTGGCAGGAAGGCCTTTGGACTGTGCCAGCAGGTGGGGAGCCAGAGTGGCCCACCCTGTTAAGATGAAGGCAGGGTGATTTGCTTTGGGCACAGCATCATGGGTACTTTGTAATCCAGAGTTTGTGATTCAGAAGGACAAGTTGAATGAATTAGGCTACTAATTACACTTAACCACTCACAGTCCTCTGGCTCCTGTGCAAAGGAACAACAGATTACATGGCAAAGGCTGAACACAAGTATTTTTCTGATGTGGGGAGTGGGAATTGCTTGGAATTGGACTGCAAGAGTTGGATACACATAGTCCTTGATTTACCAACAGTTCATTTAGTGATTTCGAAGTTACAATGTCACTGAAAAAGTGACCATTTTTCACACGACCGTTGTAGCATCTCCATGGTCATGTGATTTATATTCAGATTCTTGTCAAGTAGATCATATTTATGAGGGTTACAGTGTCCCAGGATCATGTGATTATCCCCTTTTGTCACCCAACAAGCAAATCAAATAAGCCAGATTCACTTAACCACCAGGTTATTAAAAACTACGATTCACTTAACAAATGGGGCAAGAAAAGTTGTAAAATAGGCCAAAACTCACTTAACAAATTTCTCACCAACATAAATTTTGGGCTCAATTGTGGTCATAAATTGAGGACTACCTGTGTAAGAAACGATGTGCCAGAAGTTCACATCCAAGTGAGGTGCAACAGGAGAGCTTTGATAAGCTTAAAGATGATCTAAGTGGGATCCATGGGGAAGCCAGAGAAAGGGAAGAGGATGTGAATGAGGACTTAAGACAATCCAGTAATCAAATCTGCAGATGACCAGAGGGATGGCAAACACCAGAGGGGCAATATCAACTTTTATAAGAGGAACATCAGCCCACAATCTTCAAGATTGATTTTTCTGCATTTGGGTAGGAAATGTGAAGCTGGATGGACGTCGTCACGGAGGCTTCATTGCTGGAATCTTGCAATGGGCCAGGATTGGACTAGATGATCTCCCAAGTCCTTTCTGATTATGGGCCTTCAGCCTCGTGGCCGCCTTTCAAGCTCAACCAAAACAACCAATGTCTCAGAAGAATCCCATTTCAGCCTTCACCTCTCACACTGTTTTATCACTTTGTAGGAATCATCCAGTCGGGATCCTAAGCCCATTAAACTGAAGGAAAATTCTGGGAGTGCTTTTGCACCAAGCTACCTGGGAAAGAATGCGGGAGCATGGGGTGGGGGAGGAGGGGAAACAGCACAGGTTCCAAGGGCTTCTCCATGGACGGAGACAAGCTGTTTGTTCCCCGGAATGAAATCAGCTGGCTGCGCATGAAAGACAGATGGCAAAACTGAAGCTTTATCGAGAGGGAAAGAGCGAGCTGCCTTCCTGCTCCCCTCAAAGCAAACGATTGCGGTTTCTTCCTGGCCAAACTGAGAAGGGCTGCTTCTCCTCCCCCTCCTGGAGCACTCCAGTCTCCTGAACTGTTTTTTGCAGGAAACTGCGTTGCAGGAAAACATCTGGCAAACATCTGGTTCAAGTTAACAACGGGACTGAGCGGAAAGGCTATTTTTACCACTCCTCTCTGGGGGAGAGGAAGGGGAGGGGGGCAGCCAGGAGGAAAGGGAGGGAGTGCGTGGAGTTTCTTGATCTCAGGAGCAAATGACGCCCTCTCGCCCACCCCCACCCCCACCCCGGGGTTTTGGTTCTGTTTTGTCTCGGGTGACAAAATTAACTGCTGCTTTCCCTAATTCCAAAATGAACTCTTTTGAGAATTTTTTTTTACAGCTACTTGTTTGCATGAAATGCATATATACATGGGT
>JAEANM010001825.1:0-26316 GCA_017656035.1 Myanophis thanlyinensis
AATTTAGACCTTGGAGAATGGGAATAATATCAGTTTGCATAAGTTTGAAAAACAAAATTCTAATTTGAAGAGGTCTACTGTGCTATTGCAGCATCTCGAGTTTGCATATTTAATTCCCAGAGTCAATATGCCATCTAATTCACAGCAGAAATGGGCAGTAGCATGAATTAGCCATGCTATTCTCCCCGGGCTGATTTCTTGAATACAATTTGTTGCTTCCCCCTTTTGGTGACCAAAAAAAAAAAAAAATGAATTAGAGGGAAGGAGAAATGATCACCAAGGCTGATTCTGGGATTGTTTTTTGTTTTGCTCAAATAGAAAAAAAAAATGAAGCTCAAGTTTTTATTTGGCTATATTTATGACCTCATAAATAGATGACCCTTAATCTAGAACAGGGGTGTTAAACTCGATTTCATTGAGGGCCACATCAGAGTTGTGTTCGACCTTGGTGTGTGTGTGTGTGGGTGGGTGAGTCCAGAGTGGGCATGGCCAGCTCGACATCACTTGTGTGCTCAAATGTGCTACTCTTTCTAGTAGTTTGTTTTGCTAGCACTCTGCCAGCAAAAAACGGAGCTTGCGAAGGCCGTGGGCTCCATTTTCACTGGTAGAGGCACTGCGGGCCGGTCCCCACAGGCCAGATCTAAGCAACATGCAGGCCTTGAAGTTTGATACCCCGGCTCTAGAAGATAAACCAGTAATTTTTCTTTTGAAGATTAATGTGAGTTCAAGAACAGCTGTTAATGTGACCAGTGGGGAAATCCTAATGATTGGGACTGTCTTTATGCCAGCACTAGCAAATCTGGGCTGCAAAATCCAATGCTGCCACTAGATGGTAGCAACAGCTCTTTGTGATCCCCTAATGGTCATTTGGAATGTTAAAATTCAGTGACTCTTTTTTTTGCTCCTTTGCCAGTAAAGCAAAGTTCTTTCAACAATTTCCCCAAGAGTTTGCAGAATGGATATGTAGAATTGTGAACTGCCATATCTTGAGCACGGGTTTTTCAAGATGTCTCCAAATAAAATGCTGAGTGACACTTCCAGGTGTTTTCCTATGGAGCAGGCTTTGCAACCACAAATTGAGTTTGGTGCAATTGCTGTGTTTCTCAGAGTGCAAAACTAGCATCTCAGTTGTAGCACGATGTAGACTTGGGCTCCAGCACAAGTCTGAAAGCTCAGAAGGCCAAATCTCTGGTCCCCGTCACCCACCCATATTGGATCCTGCAACATTATCCATTACGGGACACGTATATTGGCCTTCGTAGGACATTTTGTTGGCACCAAATATGAAGAAGCCTCTAACTCTGTGACTCTCTTTTGCTTCTTTCCCTAGAATCCATCTCAACGACCTGGAGAACATTATTCCATTTCTTTTTGCTGGGTTCTTCTACTCTATCAGTGGTGTGAGCCTCTCTACTGCTTTGCTGCACTACCGAATTTTTCTTGGTTCTAGGATCTTCCACACCATTGCTTACCTGGTCCCTCTTCCCCAGCCTAGTAGAGCTTTGGCTTGGATGGCTGGTTACTTCGTGACCTTTTCAATGATGTACAAGATTGTAATGGTTGCTTTCACTATGTCTTAGAAAAGAAAGTAAGCCTGTTATACCTTGGGGCATGCCTTATCTAGCCAATAGCTCTGGGTTGAACTAAGGTATCCTTGGTGCTTTCAGAACTTGTTTGTTTGTTTGCAAATCTTACATTACCCAACTAGGTAACACTATCAGTGCTAGTGAGTGGGGAGTTTGCTCTCCGTGCTACTTCTGGTGGGAGTGTGGTTTTTCTCCTTGGTGATTCCTTGATTTGAAGAACTATCAGGGACATACAAACATGACAAAGAAATAAATCTGCCCGAATCAAGGAATAATTACCAAAGAGAAAAACCACAGCCCCACCAAAACTGGCAGGACAAGCTACTGTACAGTATATGAATGGAGGAAAAAACTCCACACTCACTAGCATTGATCATGTTATCTAATTAGATAATGAAATGTCTGCAAGCAATCAAGCTGAACAAGCAGCAAGGATTCCACCATTAATTCTTCCTCAGAGAAACTCCTTCATATCTGCCTCCCAACTTTCCAATGCATACTTGTGTCTGTTGGGATGTTGGATCTCTCGGCTGCCTTCTAGACCTGACACTTCCGGAACTCTTTTTGCCATTATATGCTAAAAGTGGTGTATGGAGAATCTTTTTCCAAGGAAATATGTCCCTGATAACTTCCTCTTTAACACAGCATCACTCAATGATAGTGCAAATACTTTTGTGTCCTCGGCACAACCTCTGTTAGCATGAAAAGTCACATATAAGACAGCGGTTATATTTTTTTTTTGTCTCTCATTCCTTCCTCTCACTCTCAATATGTGAGAAATTCAGTGTGAGTGATTAAATTCGAGGCCATTATATACACACAACATTGGCTCTGCCACTGAGGTGATTTCTCTCCACAGTGTTGCCTTTTTTTTTTTCCAAAGTCACAGAAGCTGGTTGCCTCTTTATCCTCTGTTGTTGTCTTGTCTAATGCTCCTGTTTTCTATTTTTCAAATAAGATTGCGAGGCACGGCATTCATGGGGGCAGTTTTCTTTGAAAGTGTCAAATGTGGAAGACTGACCATAAAGCAGTGTTCTCTAACTTAGGCCCATCATGATAACCTGAGATCATTATCAGTGGTTCTACCTCGATAGTAACAAAAGTTGTAGGCCACATTTAGAGAGCTGCAAGCTGGAGAAGACATTGCAAAGAATGGCCACCCTTGTTGCCCTTCCAGTTACATCACTTTGATGGCTGTTGACCAAAAAAAACCAAGGGAGAGTTGGATTTCTGGTTTGACCCACTAAATCTTCCTTGGATTTGCTTGCTAACCTTCCTTGTTTGTTTCAGTGTTATGAGAGGGAGGTCCTCCATAGGACCTTCTAGGTCTTCCATTTTCGAAGACCTGGAACCTGACCTGATAATAAGTGATGGTAGAATATCTTTTTCTGGGATATTAATTTTTCTAGCATATTAATTCTTCAGTTTGTAATTTTGGAGACACTGCGTTGTCTCTGAAATAAATGCAGAACATACGAGAAGCAAATAGGGCTTCCTTCTATGGGCCATCTTGAGTGGTTGAGGTACACTCTTCCAGATGGCCTCGGGATACAATCCTTTTATCCCTGGTGATTAGGCATGCTAACTGATGAACACTGGAAGTTCTGCAGTATCCAGAAAGCCACACATTTTGGTAGGTAGGTCCTAGGATTGTAGATCTGGGAAGTTAACAGCGCATTTGAAACTCACAAAGCACGTCTTAGTTCCAGCTCTTTAGCCCTGTTAACTTCTCGTCTTCATGCTCAGTTGAGTCTTGTTTGGTTTCTGAGTCTTAAATTTCAGCCTGTGGGTTCAGATTGGTAGTTCTACAACATCTGGAGAGCCATAGGTTCCCCACCTCTGTTCTGTGTTTTGACTGCACAAGGCCAGAGGCTAGAAGTTATAAACCAATTCACAGAATTTGCACAGAGAATGTTTCACTACGTTTTGATGTTCCTCATGCTCTATCAACATTTCAAATACTTTGGTTAAATTGAAGCTGGTTTCTGTTCCCATTTCTGTTTGTTAAGATTTGAACCTTGTGAGCAAACTTGCTTTATTCCTCCTTTTCTCCTTCACATGTTGTCTTAGCTCATGCAAGCTTTACGGCTTTTAATGTGCACTCTCTCTCTTTTGAGAACATATGTGAATAGTAATTTTCTACATATGCTATTTTGGGATGCATCTTTTTGAAGCATAAATAATAAAGACAACAGCAGGGGAAACAAAGTGTGTTGGAATTTTTGTGGCTGTTTTCTTTTTTTTCCCTCCTCCTTGACTACAATCAGCAAATAAGATGTCACAAAGAATCAGGGACTCGGAGCATCAAGTTCTTTGAAGAATATTTACCTTCATAATAAGATACTGCAAGCAATGACAGACCTTGTTGTAAAAGAGACTTTGATACATATAAATAGGTGTTTTAACCAAGTGCTGGAGTAAATGGAGTAAAACTGGGAATGAAATTTCTCTTAGTCTAATATAACCTATACAGAGCAGAATATTTCAAGTGGCCCTTACTGTGTCTTGGCATCTTTCTTGTAGTTTTTATTTCTTATAAAACAGAAAAGGCGATTGGACCTTTCAAATCTAAATCCTGAAAAAAATAATATGTGCCCAGAAGTTTATATGTGTACCAGGAATGGGTAACCAAATTTAGCTATCCTGACACTGAAACATCAAGGATAAAACCTAAGGGAGGAAAAACTTTTTTTTTTTTTTGCATAGAAAGATGGATAAGGAGTCAAGTTCTCTGACTTTTTAGAAAACACCAAATTCTTCCAGAACAGGAATTCTAAATGTAAACAATACAACAATGAGCAAGATAACGCAATCCATTATTTTCCAGAATAGAGCATGATGATGTATTCCCAAATACATTATTTTCCAGAATAGAGCATGATGATGTGGCCAAATGCTTCGAAGTCGAGTATAGCATAGGACTATAGTATAGTCCTTAACTTTTGACCAAAGTGGGGATTAGAATGTCCATTGCTAAATGACACAGCTGTATAGGGTGATATCACATGAATGGGTTGTTAAGCGGGAAGTGGACAGTATCCCAGGTAAGGAGCATGGGTGGCATGGACAATAAAACATACTTTTAACTGCATACTTTTAAAAGCAACATGTTAATGCACTTTGACCACGTGGCATGTTGTATATTGCCTTTTCTTACTATTCTGGCAATAAAAGACTCCGTTCAAAGGCTGAGCATACACAACTGTTGGTATCTGACTTGTAAGCCTCTTTCTAAGATCACACTATTCTTTTACATTAATTCAGACTTGATAGATCCCCGTTCATAAATCGAAGCATAGCATATACGTTAAAGAAATAGACTTAACTCCTACGTTTTTGAATACATGCAGTTTTTAAGTTAACATCTGAAGGCATAACTTCCAAGAAGTCAATTTCACCTTTGGGACAACCATGACTTGGATGACTTGAGAATCTCCATAGACATTTGACTTCAGTGTCTACCATCAGTGTCTGGAATTTGTGTGAATTGGGAGGGACAAACTTGGGTTCAATCCCATTGGGACCATGTGGCTGTAGATTTGGGACCTCTTGGATTTCTGTGTTTTCTGTCTAGTCTTAGAAGGGATTGACCTTCCTCCTTTGAGGCTGATTATAATCAGTGGATCATCTTCGACTTGCAGTTCCTGCTCAAAAAGGGCAGTTGTGGCCAAGAGGCAACTTCATGTGCTCCAGTTGCATCCATTCCTGGATTAGGCACTCTTACAGATGGTCACTCATGCCCTAGTCGAAACACAATCCCAAGTGCTCTACATGGGACTGCCTTAAAATCTACTCAGAAGCTACAGTTGAGTGCTGGGCACATCCAAATGCTTACGTAACCTCTATATTCCATTTGCTTCTATGTGAACTCAAGGTGCTTTAAAAACCTGCATGGCATAGGGCCGTGATGGCGAACCTATGGCACGGGTGCCACAGGTGGCATGCAGAGCCATCTTGTTGGGCACACAAGCTGTTGGCCAACTTACCTCCAGCTGAGCATGCACATGCGATTACACATGCACGATTGCAGAGATCCAGCTGGTCTTTGGGCATCCGCTGTGCATGCGCACGATTGCAGCAGGAAATCCAGATGGCCTTTGGAGCTCTCTGCACATGCAAGGCGATTGCTCATGTGTGCATGAGTGCCTGCATGCAGCACATGTGCATTATACATGCAAAAGCTGCATGCACTGCCTAGTCACATCACAATCTCAAATGCTCTACATGGGACTGCCTTAAAATCTACTCAGATGCTACAGTTGGGCTCTGAGCATGTCCAGATGCTTATGTAACCTCTATATTCCATTTGCTTCTATGTGAACTCAAGGTGCTTTAAAAACCTGTATGGCATAGGGCAGTGGTGGCGAACCTTTTACTTACCGAGTGCCGAAAAGTACGTGCTTTGCGCGTGCCATCTGCACTTGCGTGCGGCTCCTCCACATGCACTGCATGTGCAACTGCACCATCTGTGCACACATGCAGCTTTAGAACGTGCAATGCATGCGTGCTTCATGCAGGCACTTAGGCACACACGAGCAATTGTGTGCATACGCAGGAGAGCTCCAAAGACCAGCTGCAATCGTGCGCATGCACAGCAGATGCCCGAAGATCAGCTGGGTCTCTGCAATCGCACACGCATGCATGTGCAATCGCATGTGCGTGTTCAGCTGGAGGTAAGTTGGCTGACAGCTTATGTGCCCAGCAAGCTGGCTCTGCATGCCACCTGTGGCACCCATGCCATAGGTTCGCCATCATGGGCATAGGGTCTCCTTATTTGAGGAATTCGTCTCCCATGGTGTCTGTCCTGTAAGATCTGCCAGACTTGGTTTTCTAATTCCATCAATT
Organism: Myanophis thanlyinensis; assembly: GCA_017656035.1. NCBI lineage: Eukaryota > Metazoa > Chordata > Lepidosauria > Squamata > Homalopsidae > Myanophis > Myanophis thanlyinensis. The sequence continues at coordinate 6,432 of JAEANM010001825.1, forward strand.
AAGCAATGTCATCTAACAGATACTGGTCTCTGATTTAATGCTTGCCATCTGGACTATCATGCTCCTGGAAATTTACATACAGCACCAGTGGTCCAGAACCTGCACTACCTGCCAGTACACTTCTAGGTACAAATCCAAAATTTGCTGTTCCTTCTAAAACCCTTCAATGGTGCAAGTTATATGAGGGAGCATCTATCTTCCATGCTCTTGTGGTAAGATCAGGCAGATGGACACTTCAAGGGCAGTTTCATACACAATTGCTTTGTCATAGTGCAATTGTGAGGGCATGAATAAGACACAAGGACAGTCCTCCCCCGAATGCCATCATTCTGCTAAACAACTAATTCCCACAACGCTGTCAAAACAATTTACTAAGATTGTATTAGTAGTAGTATTCTCCTCCTTCCTATTATCTCCTCCCACTTAACTTCCTTCTTGTATCTTTACAATTTATATTGTTTTATTGTTTCCTAGTATGATTTGATTGTTTATTTAGTACCCTATGACAATCACTAAGTATTGTATCTTATGATTCCTGTCATATGTACCGTTTCCTTTGATGTACACTGAGAGCATATGCACCAAAGACAAATTTCTTGTGTGTCCAATCACAATTGGCCAATTAGGAATTCTGTTCTGTTCTGTTCTTAGATGACATGCATGTTAGAAGGCCAGCCTACAGAGAAGGGACTGTCTGGCCCTTTATATTTCTAAGCCTCTGAGTATTTTTGGGTAACAAGCACATCAAAAAACGTGCAAAGGACCTACCTCCATGAGAAATACAAAGCATATCTAATGCAAAGCTCTTTTTCAAAGTAAATCGTGTATTTTTTTTAAACAATTGCCAAATTTTATCGGGCTGCTCAAAAATCTTACTGTTTTCCGTTGTTCCTAAAACACGATAGGCAGAACGTTCTGCCGATCCTCCTTCGGTTTTAGAAACTCAGATGCTACTTTTTTGTTAAACGATGGAGAGCTGCCACTAGATGTCTCTCTTTGGCTTTTGGTGTTTTTCAGAAACACAGAAGCCGCCTGTATCCAGATAGTGGCCTGGTAAAATAGGGTTTGGGTTTCCAATCTGGCACCCAGAAAAATTGCGGTTTTGGATAACGTAGCAACATGGCTCAAGTTGTTCCAGAAATTGCAATTCGTAAAAAGGAAAAGGAAAGAAACTAGACATGTTTTTGAGAAACTTGATTTCATTGAGGGCTGCTTCAGGGTAGTGTTTCACCTTGGCACCCAAGGATGCCTAGAAGCAGAGGTGAAATTCAGCAGGTTCTAGCAGGTTCGCTAGAACCGGTAGTAAATTTTATAAGCAGTTCAGAGAACCGGTTGTTAGAAGAAATCTCCTTTTGGTTTTTTTTTCGCTTTACAGGGTTAATCCTGTAAGGAAGGCATGAAAGAAACATCCTAGTGTTGTTTCTAGCCTCATCTTTATTGCCTTTTTTACAGAAACTGCCCAGCCAGTCACATGATCCCTCCCAGCCACACCCACCAAGCCACGCCCACAGAACCGGTAGTAAAAAAAGTTGAATTCCACTACTGCCCACTACTGTGTGGTAGTAACACAGCCGATTTTCTCCATTTTGGCACGTGAAGCTATCACAGAAGTCAAGCCAGAGGATATTTTAGGAGTTCCAAGTCCTCCTACCGCTAGAAGGCATCAAGCTGGAGAAGGCTATACAGGTAGTCCTCAGCTTACAGCCATTCGTTTAGTGCCCTTTTGAAGTTACAGTGCTAATTTAAAAGTGATTTATGACTTACTCCTTGCACTTTTGACTGTCACATCCCCACGGTCACATCATCAAAATTTGAGCGCTTGGCTACCTGTATGCATTTATGATGGTGGCAGCATCCCATTGCCATTTTTTTGTGTGTGGGGGGGGAGTGTCTTCCCAGCCAGCTTCCCATAAGTGAAGTCAATGGGGGAAGTCAAATCCTCTTAATGATCATGGATTTCGCTTAACAACTGCAGTGAGTCGCTTAACAACCATGGCAAACAATGGTCGTAAAATCAAGCACAACCCAGTAAGCAATCCTTTTTGCTTAGCAATGGAAATTCTGGTCCCAAGTCTTGGACATAGTTTAAAGAAGCAGATGTTTCTCTCCTTTTTCTTTTTAAGCAATTCATGAATTTCTGAAACTTATAAAGGAGACTATTTGTTGCTTATGGTTGAACTGCAGGGTCCTTGGTGCTCTCTGAGGTTGATGGGTTTTTTTTGTTTTTTTAACTTGTGCTGATTGGGGTAAATAGTTTAGCAATTAGGAACTATCCCCTTAAGGGATTGACTTCTGGGAAATGTAGTTTTATGCCATGTGATCGCATTGGTGTTTCTAATTGACCAGTGGGGCTTTTCAGATTGTAATCTTGCTGGGACTTTCCCCTCAAGGCAGGGATCATTTTTAATCTCCAAGACCACATGGAGAGTATCTCTTTTCACCTACATCTCAGAAGAATCCCTTCAGTAACTGTAAGTTGTTGATTGAGAATACCTGAAGAGAAACTAAAGTAATCTATAATCATACCCTTTTCCGTGGAGTTTAACTACCTGTGATAAGCAGTCTGTGCACTTGAAACAGAACATAACTGATGTTTCATTATCAAGCTGATGGTGTTACCTAGCTGGGCAATGAAACATCTGCAGGAAAACCACCAAGCTCAGGGAGCACCAAGGATCCCAACACCCAAATATTCCCTAAAGAATCTAACAACGCTTCATAACTTCAATAATATTCTAAACAGTCCTACAATGGATGCAATTTTGAACAGTGGGTATTAGGAGCAAAACATCTGGGCCTTAAACTCTCTTCCATTATTTTTGTTATCTTTTTTGGGACCATCTGAGAGAGAGAGTGATTACTGATAGCTCCTGGAACCCAGATTACAAGTAGTCCTAGAAGTAGACTTAACAATCACAATTTCTGTTGTTAAGTTAGGGTGACCAACCGTCTTCTTTTACCCGGACATGTCCTCTTTTTACGTCCTGTCCGGGGCATCTGGGCAGGTTTTATAAATTTTATAAATTTACCCGGACGCCCCGGACTGGACGTAAAAGTGGAGATGTCATGTCCGGGCAAATGGACAAAAGCGAGAAGCTCCAGCAAGTCCCGGAACAAGCTACTTGCTTCTCAGCCTATTTGCGGTCGATTTCCGGCGAAGGGAAGCCCCTGCCCCCCCCACCGCCCCCCCGTTGCCACTGCCGCTGCCCCCCGTTGCCACCGCTGCTTCGCCCCTGCCGCCGCTGCCCCCTGTTGCCGATGCCCCGCCCCCGACGCCGATGCCACCCCCCGCTGCCGCCCCGCTGCCACCGCCGCCCCCCATTGCCGCCGCCCCACTGCCGATGCTGATGCCACCCCCACGCTGCTGCCTTGCTGCCGATGCCGCCCCCCGTTGCCGACGCCCCGCTGCCGACGCTGATGCCACCCCCCCCACTGCCGCCCCACTGCCGCCCCCCGTTGCCGCCGCCCCCCCCTCCGCTGATGCCGCTGATGCCCCCCTGCCGCCGACGCCCCGCCCCCCCAACACCGACACCGATGCCCCACCCCCAATGATGCCGACGACGCCCCGCCCCTCCGGCCAACGCCGACGCCCCCCACCCCCGACGATGCCCCCCCTGTCCTCTTTTTTTGTTTATCAAATATGGTCAGCCTATTTCAAGAGGCAACCAGACAAAAGTCCTAGCTTGGGACTCAGATTTTGAGTTTGAATCTGATTCTGAAGTAGTGCCAATTGAACCTGTGATATGTCAGCCTGTGGAGAAAACAGAAGAGGCTGATCAAACATAGGAAACACTGGAGCAATTGGAAGAGTCAGAAGATGATAATCTAAAACCTCCCAGCCCACAAAAGTGACAAGTAGAAAGGAGAGAGGAATAAAGAGGGTCTATTAGGCTCCTCACCGAGCAAAGAAGTAAACCTTCTCATTAATGTCAGCTGGCTGATCTGCTCTGCCTCTTTTCTTTGCTGGAAACACCTAATAGGCAGCTTGTGTGTGCCATTTGTGTGTGGATTCTGCTTCTTGGAGTTGTTGCTGACAACCTTGACCCGGTTCTGAAACCTTGGACTGACTCTGAAAGATTTAGCATGCTCCCATTCTCAAAGCCAACTTTGCAGGCAAGCCTTGGCTTTGTTTACATTCCTGTGCTTCATTTACATTCCTTTGTTTCACTATAAATTCTTCAGTTTAGTAGTAAAAATGAAAATCACCCGAGAAACTGTGTGCGTGTATGTGGCTGAAGCCTGCAGCAGGACAAGTGTCTCCGTAGTTTATTTTTGCATACTATTTTTAACAGAGTGGATGGTACGCATTTAATTTTTTGCAATGAATTTTTAATAGGCTGTGCTGTTGTTGACTTAAAAATGTTTTCAGCAATCATACAAGACTGCAAATATCTCTACAGAGGGCAGTTTATCAGAAAGGTGAAAGATAAGTAACATCTGCAGTGAGAATAATAGATCTTAATCGACACAAAGCAATATATAAGTGGAAAAAATATCTTAGGAGAATTTTAAAAAGTTTGATTATATATGCTGCATTTATCAGTAACAAAATTTGCCATTAAAAAGAAGAATCACACTGCAATACAATTGTGTTCCCTGGAGTTCCTGAATGAAAGTCAAATACAAATGTGACAAATAAAATTTGTTTCTAGCACAATATTTCTGTTTTTACACAGTTATAGGGGGGGGGGTGTACACATGTCCTCACATGTTCATGCTATCTATGGGGATCATGAGGTTTCACTGCCAGTAACAATCATTAGCCTTATTGTTCCTTTTTTTCAGTCACAAAATCTATATTTGAACAGATTTGTGTAAACAAATCTCTAATATACAGTAATGATTTGGGGCCAATCTATTTAAAAGTGATCAGATTGGATCCAGACAGTTACTATTAATTATTTGAATTATGTGAGTAAGCTAACTTCAAGGAAGTTTGGGAAGTGTAATATCAGGAAATTGGAGACTTTACACTTAGATTTAACAAAAATAACTTCCTCGCATGAGTGGAATTAGAAACTACTGCATAATAAATGTGAAGTTATTAATAGTAATTTTCTCATTTCAACATGTTGATACGTCTTGATTCTTTCAGATTTGCTAGGAATTTTATCATATGGTATCTTCTTCCTATTGATAATGGGCCTCAAGAGAAATAGAATTAAATGCAAAAAATATACTGAAATGAAAAGGCCATATCAAATCATTGGAGTTTTCACAGCTGCTATGTCAACAAATCTTGAACCAATGCCTGGAATTTGTAATTTATAAATTTAAAAAGTAAGAAAAATTAAGAAATTGAGGGTAAAAATGTGTGTGTGTATGTGTGTAGATCAATAGATAGATGCACATATACATAAACACACACACTTCAGACTCAACACCAGATTAATACACATAGCATGAACATAGTCAAGATGCAAAAAAAAAAAAGTATCCCACAGTATTTCAGGAAGAAGCTAATGGTCTGGGTAAAATGCCAGATTACTGACACTTAGGTTTTATCTTTGAGAAACCCTGCAATCTTGCTAAAATGCTAAATGATGGGAAAATAGCAAATATTGTCTCTATTTCCTGAAAAGAAGGGAAAGGAAAATTTATGGATCTAAAGACCAGTGAATCTGACATTAATACGATGGGAGATTATAAAGTTGACTTTAAAAGATTGATCTATACCTTAAAAACAATGATGTAATTAGCATAAATTACCATGGCTTTTCCAAGAACAGGCCTTGCTAAACTAATGTTACCTCATGTTTTGATCTGGTAATTTATTTTAGCAAGCTAATTAAGTGGAGACCAAATGGCATCACTGTTAAATAGTGTAAGTACTGGCTGAAAAGATTTACAGGTAATTCTTGGTTTACAGCAGCAATTAGGGTTGGGATAGTCATTGCTAAATGATGTGACCGTAAACTGAGATGTTGTGTGACCTTTTTGTGACTACATTGCTTAATGATGACAATCTCAGCATTCCCAGTTATAACCCTAAAACACATGAGTTTTTAAGTCGGAAGAGTCTTCCTGGTAGGTCCAGGTGTCATGTAAATGCAAGAAGGCCGGGGATGGATGGTAAAATAGGGTGTGAGTGCAAGAAAGATGGGGAAAGGATGAAGAGGCATAATGCAATGACAGGAAAGGTTGAGGGGGATGGGGATGTATGATGTAGCATGGCCTGTGTGCAGGAAGGCCAAGGGAACTTACCCAGCTTCCCCCATTGACTTTATTGTAATTATAGTAAACGTAAATTGGTGGCCAAATGCCCAAATTTGATCTTGGGGTTGCTGCAACAGCCAAAACTTCATGGACCAATCATAAGTTGGAACTGTTGCTGAACAAGTAGTGGACAAGTAAAGACTATTTAGCTGTCAAATTAGAAAGAGTGAGTAAAGGAGTACAATAGCAAAGCAGATTAATATATATAATAGGAGAAACATAGGATCATGCTCTAGGTTAGCCTTTGCCAAGTTGGTATTCTCAACATGGTCTAGATTAGTCCTGTTTCCATAACCAGATGTCCTAACTTGAAAATCAGATTTGCACTAAACTGGCAGCATTTTTTCTTCTTCCTCTAATAAAATCACTCTTCTCTCTTAACTTTGTAAGAGAATCTGGACTGACCCAATAATAGATGTCAAAAAGACTGTGAATCCAGGCAGTTCAAGGGTTCAGCCTAGTTCTTAAACAGAATTTTTTAAATGTATGTACATGTTTTTCATCAGGCTCAGGTTGATTGATAATAATATAGTACAGGTGGTCATCAATGTATGACCACAACTGAGCTCAAAATGTTTGTTGCTAAGTGAAACATTTGTTAAATGAATTTTGTCCATTTTATGACCTTTCTTGCCATAGTTGTTAGTGAATCACTGTAGCTGTGAAGTTAGCAACACGGTTGTTAAGTGAATCTGGCTTTCCCATTGACTTTGCTTGTCAAAAGGTTACAAAAGGTGATCATCATATGATCTCAGGACACTGCAATGATCATAAGTGTGAGTCAGTTCCCAAATTTCTTCTTAATTTTGATTGTGTAACTGTGGGGATGCTGCAATGGTCATAAGTGTGAAAAACAGTCATAAGTCCTTTTTTCAGTGTCATAGCTTTGAACAGTCACTAAATGAATTGTTATAAGTCGAGGACTACCTGTAAATCATATTTTCTCTGACTCAGAATACCATATAAAGGCCTAACAATTATAAAAAGGACTTTCAAATTTGATCCCAGTTTATTTTCCAAGCAAGATTCATGTGACATTGTATGAAAAGCTATATTAAAGTTTATATATTTAACATATAGACCATTTAATTCCATTGGCTAATCTTATCATTCAATTTAAAAAGCAATTTTGTCTAGCATAATTTCTTTATAATCCTACATAGAATTATGATTTTTCAAATTAGCACTTTTGAAATCTGTCACTGTTTGCTGCTGCTGCTGTCTCTAAAGTGACCTTACATAACTATATTTACTCAGAGACAGAATGGCTTTTTAAATTATTTGAAATAGTTTTCTTTTGCAGGGGAAAACTGCAGTTCGACCATCTCCAAATGAATTCACATTACTGCTTGTTTCCACTCCCCTTCCCTCCCCCTGTAACTTTGAAAGGCCTTTTTTTCCTTCCAGATTTGAGGGAACCTAAAATCAAGATCTGGGTCTGATTTGTTGTTCATCACAAGCAACACATAAAACCTTGATTGGCCTGGTGGGTTAAGTGACAGGGAGGCGTGGTCTTCCATCAAGTTTGTGATGCAGCCTAAATGCATGGACATGGAACCAACCTTCCTAATTTCTAATGCACTTTTCAGATTGTAATTTCTTCTTCAGCTGAAGAGAGACTTTTTTCAGATACCGATAAATGTGTCTTTTTGGTGATTTCAGCAACTTGTTTGAATTTGAAGATACAAAAAAGGCAAACTGATATCAACAAAGTTAAGCCTCAAGAACATAATCAAAGTTATTCCTTTTTATTTTATTATTTAATGGACTTGAGCAAGTCCAGAAGTACTTCATGAGAAAAGTCTTGCACTTTTCTGTAACATAATAGAATTCCCTACTCTGCTAGGCTTGAAATTGAAATTCTCAGTTTGGACAACTTAAAACTACGCCACTTGCGGTCAAACCTAGGTATTGCACATAAAATTAATCACAGTAATGTTCTACCTGTAAATGATTTTTCTGTTTCAATTGCAACAACACATGCTCTAACAACCACTTTAAACTCAATGTAAATTGTTCCAAACTCGATTGTAAGAATTTGAATTTTGTAATAGAGTTGCCAAAATCTGGAATGCTCTATCTGATTCGGTTGTATCTGCTACAAATTCTCATAGTTTCAATCAAATCAATTACAAATTGACTTCAGTGGACCTTACACCATACCTAAGTGGACAATAGAGGGGGCGTGCATAAGTGCATAAATGTGCCTATCCTCCCTGTCGTTGTATTTTCTTACTTTTCTTATTCTTGTATCCATTTTTACTCACTGTATGATTGTTTTGTTTTGTTTTGTTATTGTATTGTTATTGCTTGACAAATTCTAATAAAGTATTTATTAAATTTATTTGCCACCCATCTTGCCACTCTGAGTGGCTTATGACATTACCTGTGTCATGTGAAGCATGTTAAAAATTATGGGTTTTATATGGTTGTGATTACTGATTGATTTTGCCTCCTTCCAGTGGTGGAATTCAATTTTTTTTACTACCAGTTTTGTGGGCGTGGCTTGGTGGGTGTGTCTGGAGGGTCATGTGAATGGGTGGGCAATTTCTGTAAGCAGGGCAATAAAGATTAGGCTAGGAACAACACCAGAATGTTTTTTCCTGTTTTCCTGTAAAGTGAAAAAACAAAAACAAAAGGATATTTCTTCTAACAACCAGTTTTCCGAACTAATTAGAAAATTTACTACTGGTTCTAGCGAACCTGCTAGAATCTGCTGAATTTCACCTCTGTCTCCTTCGCTGACACCCAACTGAGCTGTTGTAAAACAGAAAGCATTGCTTGGTTTCATCTCACTTCCCTTGTTAAGAATGGAAATATGATTTTTTCAAATTACCCATATCAAAAGAAAAGCTGATAATGATATGGAACCTGGTAACACTCTAATGTGCTATAATGGAGCTAGTGCTATACGCAATTCAATTAAGCAAGCATTTGAGATTAGACAGTTTTCCATTTTTAAAAATAAGCATTAGTTTTAAACGAAAATGTTTTCATGCCATGCTACAGAGAGTACATACCCTCTGACTAGCAGAAAGAAGAACTAGGGATGACATGATAGCAGTGCTCCAGTATCTGAGGGGTTGCCACAAAGAAGAGGGAGTCAAGCTATTCTCCAAAGCACCTGAAAGCAGGACAAGAAGCAATGGATGGAAACTAATCAATGAGAGAATCAACCTAGAACCAAGGAGAAATTTCTTGACAGTTAGAACAATTGATCAGCAGAATGATTTGCCTCCATAAGTTGTGAAAGCTCCAACAATGGAAGTTTTTAAGAAGAAATTGGATAACAGTTTGTCTGAAATGGTGTAGGGTTTCCTGCCTGAACAGGGGGCTGGACTAGAATCCTCCAAGTGTCCAAATTTGAGCTTCCAATTTTATTATTTTGTTCTGTTAGAATAACTTTAATGGAGGTTTCATTTTAGCTTTTTTTGGTGTTACTCCACAAGCACTGCTTACCTACAATCAGCATTTATTTCACGGAGACCCAATAGACTGAACAGCAGCTGTTTGGGTTGATTGCATTCTGTGGCTCCAATCCATTTTTACAGAATAGCAGAAAGCTGCTATGCACACTTCCTCATCCAGCAGCAAACATCCCATTCAGATCACTTATCACCTCTTTGAGGACAGAGAAAGGGAGGGGAATTAATCCAATCCTTCTCTTTTTCTGCCATCCATAAACTGAAGTGGAATAGCATTAAATAAAGTCCCTCTTTCAGGAACTGTAATGGATTTTTTTTCCTTATTGAATGACAAATTCCTCTGCATTACAAACTAATAAAATACAGTTGTACAATAATATATACGGCAAACAGCAATCTATTAAAATACCATAAACTTTTAGGCTCTAGTATTTTCACCAGCAATCATTTGAGCATCTGCCATACAGTATTATTTGGACAAATTGGCATCAAATTAAAACACACACACACACACATCCAAGAGGAATGCTAAAAAAATCAGAATATTCGAATGAAATAGAAGCTGTCAGCTTTGATCAATGGTCAAGATGACACAATATATTAAACTGTGTCTATCCCAGGATTTTTCTGTGACTTAGTAGTAGCCTCACATTAGCAGAAAGCCAATTTCATTTCAGTAAGCTTAAATATGCTCAGTTAATGATTCTTTGAATAAGAAGCAATGACTGTTTCCTAATAGCATTGCCCAGTTTGCACACAGGGCTACATGACAGTCAAAGAGTGAAAGAAGGCAGCCAGCAAGTCTTTTCATGATTGACATCTTTTATGTAGGACACTGTCAGTTTTATATATTTGTGCACTGGAGAAATAAATACATCCTGGTGAGACCCTAAAACTGGTGATGGAGACCTATATATAGTGCAACATAGGATGACTGAAGTTGTAAACTTACCAAAGGACAGCAGAGTTTACTGGGGAAGTATGTTTTCTCAGGGCTGATTGTCAGTATTGCCCTGGGATTATACACCTGCAAATTAAAGGTGGCAGGACAGGTGGCAGATATTTTGCACTAATCTAGGCACTGATTTGATTTGATTTTAAAATGTTCAGCTCCTGAGATTAGAGATGGTTTAGTGGGCTGGCGCTTTCTTGTTTGGGCAATTTTTGTTCCCATTGTCCTTTTTATAAAAGATCTGGAGCTCTCCATTTATTAAGATCCCTCAGTTTCATGGAATCAGGCTCACCAACACAGGCATCATATAATTTCGTTTTATGTAATAAAACTGGCAGGTCATTCTGTAGTTTTTGGTTCTAACAGTTCCAAGATTGAAAATGTTGATAAGGTGATTAAGTCAAAGAAACCACAGTGAAATTGTTGTCCAAAACGGAAGTAGCTCTTTTTTTTTTGTTTTAGTTTCTAGTTATAGTTTTTAGTAAAAGAAAAAATGTGAGAAATGATGTTTTTCCCTTTTAGAAAATAAACAAATGTGCAGTGAAATTGTTGTCCAAAACAGAAGTAGCTCTTTTTTTTGTTTTAGTTTCTAGTTATAGTTTTTAGTAAGAGAAAAAATGTGAGAAATGATGTTTTTCCCTTTTAGAAAATAAACAAATGTGCTCCAAACATGCACTGATGGATTTTTAACTAAGTACTGAATAATTGTTGATGTCTAGGAAGATAAATTCTGATGCTGATTAGTAAAAGTGGCTCTGTGATCATCACCCCTTTTAAGACAGAGGGGGAAAAAGTCTAAGCTTGTGGTAAGGTCCTTACCTCTTGAACATCCTGCTCAGCATGGGAAGATGTTAGTTGTGAGATGACACAAGGTCGTTTGCCCAGTAGTGGGATTCAAATAATTTAACAACCAGTTCTCTGTCCTAATAACCGGCTGGGTGGGCGTGGCCAGGGGGCATGACAGCACTCTACCCGTCAAAATGGGGCGTAGGGGTTAATTACAAAATGTGGGCTTTGCTTTGTGACATTCAGGTGTGAACTGCACAGAAAATACACTTTGGTTTTGTTTGGTTATGAAGAAATACCCCCAAAGTCAGATGTACACTAAATGTAGATTGACTTTTAGCTACACTTCTTCCTAGCAAACAGAAAATTTATAAGTTCCAGGTAAAGAGGATTCATTTTAGGATGAGTAACCACAGTTTGCATGTTGGAGGTTCCTAAAGGAATGCTGGGAAACTCTGTATTTTAAAGAGCATGTAAGGGAAGGGTGCAGAATAGTTCTTCTCTGCCTGAGGCTGTAGAGACTTGGTACCAGTCAAAACACTGCTTGTGAAGCAACTGATAAACACTGACAGGATAAGCCACTAGTATATGAAAATAAGAGCAAATTCCACTCCCTTCTAGTACTGATGTTGTTACCTAGTTTTGTAATGAAATATCTGCAAGAAAACCATCAAACTCAGAGAGCACCAAGGATATCACAGTTCAATCCTGAGCTACAAATATTCTCTTCTATTGATAGTTTTTGGTTAGAAGGACTCAGAACCTGCCTTACATGAGATGGCTCCCAATGGATTTAATTCTAAATTTTGATATGATTTCTGTAAATAAGGAATGTAGAATTATAATAGCGTAGTATTTGATCCTTCATACATCAAAAAAATACAAAGCTAAGGGATAAACAAATAAAAACAGATTTGAAAAAAAGAAAAGATTCAGGAAAGAAAAAGAATGAAAATGTAAGAAAAAAAGAGGAAAAGAAGCAAAACCGAAAAAGAATGACTTCCAATTTTAGTACAGATATAAGTACAAAATATATCAAACTCTTAAGATTAACATTTGTCTACATTATTTCCATAATCCCATATCTAATCATCAAAGCACAGATCAACTTTTAATTTCAGTTGCTCACAAAAAGTCCAGTAATGGTTCATATTGCTTTAATCACTATTTGTTAAGGAAACCACAACTGATTTATTTGATTGCACCAAACTCAAAATAAAACAGAAATGCAAAATCCTAAGATCTAATGTAGACCCATGCTTCTCAGCTTTGGCAACTTTAAGGTGCATGGACTTTAATTCCCAGAATTTCTCAGGCAGCATGAAGTTTGCACACTTTGCCAAGACTACAAAACGCTGATCTACAGATACGGATTTTTCCATTCCATTCCTCTTTTACTGGTTCCCACTTACTTATGAGCAATCAAATCCCCATTCCCAATTCACCCCACAGTTATCATAATGCAAAATCCCCATTCCCAACTCACCCCACAGTAATGATAATGCACTATTTTCCTGCAGCACTCTGGCAGCCAAAACGATCCCCCCACACCCCATTTTTGGTCTGGAAGGCCTCCCAGCACCACCCTGGAAGCAAAAACAGGACTTACAATGCTCCCTGTGCCCCATTTTTGGGCTGGAAGCCAAAACAGGGAACCTGGAAGCCAAAAACGGTGCGGGGGACTCCTGGGAGGGGAGGAGCGGGGCCAGGATTTGCTTGTTTGCCAAATTGTGCAGATTCTCAATGTTGCCTGAACCAGTGCGAATTGCAGCTGCCCACTTCTGCTATTGCCTCTTATGTATAAAACTGAGCCCTAAATAGCTTTTGCCCAGAGTTTAGAAATTTTTTGAGCTTTTTTGCTCAGATTTTAAGAATAAGCAATTGAGTTATTTACTACAGAATCCAGATTAGCTTTATGTATGCAATTTGCATGCATACATGTAGGTAGCCTTTTCTCTTGGATAACAATGAAAGTACAAAGATATAAGGATTAATTTGCTTCTTCCTCACTGCATTTTCACATATAATTTCAAATCTTGTAAAAAAAAAATTACAGAAGCATATGCATTCCTTGCCCTTTATGACTTAATAATTGCTGTAAAAACTTTAAAATTATGATTCACAAATACTGTATGTCACAACGAGCATGTCTTTTTCTTAAATGGATGTGAGTTGACACAGCAACAATTTCAGTTCTATGTCGAACAAGGTTTTTTTCCTAGGCCCAATTTTACTTCTTTTGTCTTATAATGCAGATGAACAAAACCAATATAGAGGAAGAGCAGAAATCTTGACACTTCAAACACTCCTGATAATATTTACTTATAATTCAAAAGAATACATTTCTACAATCAAGAGACAAAAAGGCACAGCATGAAGGAAAAATTAACACCAAACAACCTTTGTGAATATTGCCTTCCAGTGAACTTTTTATTCCAGAGAAATTACAATTTCTCAAAACACTCCTTAGGTTAGTTGTCTATTTTGAAATATAAAACATGCTTGTGTGAGTGCATTTAGAAAGGGAATTAGGACACACAATTTTTGAAGAATTTTTTTTCTGAATAGGACTTTGAATTACATGTTACTGTATGATTATAATTTCCATAGCAACAGATACAAAGGGACAGGCAAGAGGATGCTAAATAAACGGACAACTTATACCATAAAATTAATGCTGATTTAGTCTGATAGATCAGGCAGCATCCATTTCATTGTAATAAGTATGTATTGAACGTTATCAGTATAATAACATCCTTCTGAATAAACATCCATAAAATTGGGCTGTAAAGAAAGGCACTATTTATTTGTGTGCTTATAAATCCTATTATATTAGTTTGGGTCACAGTAAAATATAATAACTGTTCCCAAGGTCTCTGTAAGTAGTGGCCATTATCTAGCAACTTATAAAATAAGTACCATTCAACCATGCTGCATGCTTGTATCTGTCAAGCAATTTTTTCAGTTAGTTAGGCATCTTGATCAGATTGTGTGTTTCAATTAATCCTCACGGGAACTCATGCTGCAAAACCGGCTCATGGTACGTTAAACATGGTATTTTTCTGCAAACCTGAATGCATAGCAGCATATACAGTTGTTTATAGAATCAAAATTATAAAACAGTAATAATGGCAAGTGAAGAAGTTTGGACACTGCTCTGGTTAATACAATTATTTCATTTTTATTTTTGTTTTTGCTATAAAGAAATTAACTAGACCCAAAAGGAAATTAGACCTATAATTAACAAAATCAAGACAATTTCAAAGGGGAACAAATACCTGTTAACTTTTCAGACAATTCTGTCTACCCACAGTTCCCAATAATTTCTTTAAGCAGCTGTCAAATATTGAAAATGAAGATAATTTGCTCAATGGTGGATTCAAATAATTTAGTGGAATTTCTGCCGCTAGCCTTGCACCTGGCCCAAGCCATAATTTTTTTTAAATTTTCCCTATGGGGGGCTACCAAAATTGGAAGTGCACCTCTGCCTGAGTAACTAGGGGGAGACTCTCCGCTTTGCAAAAGCCATTGGCTCAAAAGCCATTGGCTCAAAAGCCACACTCCCATTCCCCCACTGCCTTCCCCAAACACCTCTCCCATTGCAAATGTCGTGTGCCGTTTGGATGGGAATGCCTGGAATGCAATAAAGCCCACCCATTCACCTCCCTCTGGCAGGCTGGCTAATGGGGTGAGAAGAGAGGCAGAGAAGCAGGAGAGGAGCTGAGCAGATTGTAGCCCACCAAAAGAAGGGGGTTACTGCATGCTGTGGATACCCCTTGCTCGCCCCTTTGCCTGGCTTCCCTCCTCCCACCGTCTCCCACTGCTCACTCACTTGTGCTCTACCTCTCCAGTCTAGCTTGTGGCAGCTCACAATTACCCTTTGAAGTTGGGTGCTGGTGAGGGCTGGCTTTTTGTCTGGTTTGTAGCCCCGCCCTCTGGCAGCCACAACAGGTGAAGTGCCTCTTCCCCAGGCCACCATCCGTTCCCCCCCGACAGTGGGACAAACCTAGGCAAAAAACCAGTCATGTGAAGAGTGGCTGGGATAAGAGGGGTGAGGGGCCGGGCGGGGCCAGCCAATGGTATTAGCTACCGGTTTGGTGCAAACCTGTACAAACCGGCTGAATCCCAACATTGAATTTGCTCTTATAAAGCAAGGAAAATATATACAGCATATAGCTGATTATTGTCAGGGTTCCACACAACATCAGCAACACAATCAGAATTCCAAAGAGACGAAAGTCCATAGAATAAGATTTTATTGAAGACATTGTACTGGTATGGTCTGGAGAAATCCTGAATCTAAAATTCCAGGGCTTTTTCCACCCAAGTAAAATTGAAAGTTCCACCCTATTAATTATCATGTTAATTTCTCACCAACTCCTTCAAAGAAAGTTCCAACGTTCACTTTGGACCCTCCCCTCACAGGTGGCCTCAACTCAGAGAACTTTCATGAGAACTATTTGAGAAGAACGCAAAATACATAACAGCCTCCAAGTTGGTTCTGGAACCTCCACTCCCCCAACATGTTGCAAAGAGAAAATGTATCAAAGCTAAAAGGTCCCGTATAATATGCAAACGCAATAGGAATACTTTCAGCAGAAAAAAGAAACCCAATCCAAAAGTCTCCTTTTAAGCTTGACAACTATTTGCACTATGAAATAGATACATTGTTAAAAAAGAAATAAATTGCATGGTAGAATTCATCCATTATAGAATACAAGAAATTTGAGGTTATAATCCTATTTCATTCTGACATAGTTTTATTAAACTTTACAAAATTATCTATTCTTTCAAAATATACTAAATTGGCATTGTATATGTTAATAAATAGAAGGATTTCATATGCTTTTTTATTGGATGGAAGAATGGCCAAACTGTGGAAGTATACTTAAGCAAATAACTTCATTTTAAAAAAGTAAATCTAATCTAGAATTCAATTCTATCTGGAAACCGTTTTTAGACTACAATTTTATATAAATAATTTTTCTACATTCAAAATGTGGACTTTAAAATTTATAGTTTAAGTTGACATATAATCTGCATATAATTTAGTGTTGTCTTAATGTATTATTTAACAAATAACAGAGTATCTGCTCAGGCAGGAAACTCATACCATTTCAGATAAAAGGTTGTCCAAACTTTTCAGAGAAATCATTATAGATTTATGTGTTATTGTTTTTCTTTCGCTTTCCCTTAATGACTTTAGGTATGTTAACCAAATACCTTTAAAGGACTGTTTGGCCACAACCGCACAATATATATGTGAGGAAAAACTGAAGCATTTGAACTTTAAGATCATTTTTAGCTATGGATGGCTCTATTATTCTCTCTATTATTTTGTGGGGTAGCCCATGGCAGAGTAAATATTGTACACATGGAAAAATGGATTCTGTTAAATATTGAAGTGTAGTAGAGGCTAATAATCCATTATCATTTCCCCATAGTTCAGTATTTACTCTATGCTTTTTTGAACAAAGAGTATAATTTGGAAGAATCTCTAAAGTTATTTTTTCATGATCAATGTTCGTTTTATTTTAGAATGTGGAATTATGTGGAATAATTGTAATTAACTGTAACTATAATTCATTTAAATACAAATTAAATTTAAAAATATGAAATGTAAATATACTACTATCTCTTAAAGATTCTTTGAAAATATTTATATATATATATATATAGTGTTTTGAGAATGTAAATTTTCAACTATAGTACAGAAATAATTCATATTTTCATTTTAAGTTTATACAGTAGCTCTTTGGATTTAATAAAAACCTTTGAAAAGAGCATTATATTTTGTGTATATTCCCATCAGTCTCTCTGTTTTCATGTTTTATAATGTATTTTACATGTATAAAGTTGTATATAAATGTTTTAAATAAAAAAAATATTGTGTCATGTGTATGTATGCATATACACTAATATCCATATGGTGCGGGTGAGTAAGATGTGCTCTAACTTAAAGTTTCAGTTGTAGTTTTGGAATTGTAGTTCCTTTAAATGTAAATGTAACATATTTTAAAGACAAAATAGTAGAGTTCTTATTCTTGATAACTATATCCTACTCTTCGTTGATTAAATCATCCTAGTGGCCAAAGATTAAAATTTGGTAAAGTCTTTCTGAAATGCTGAAATTGTCAAATGAAGAGGAACTGAGATTGGAAAGATTTTATCCTAGAAAAGGAAGTATGCTTTTCTATATCAGATTTATTATCAGAATCATATTTGTAAAAAATGCTTTTGACAAGAGAATGTCTGAAAGTGATTTGTAAAGAAATTAGTCTGGGTCCTCAAAGAATTAGGAGGTCCTCTGGAACAATGTCAGGAGTAGAGCTTGGAGATACAGTAAGAAGAATTTGGCAGAAATAATCTTATTTCTCGAGCAGAAGCTTCTACATGATAAATTTCCCATAAATAACATAAACTCTTTAAGAAATTGTTAAGAACAACTCTGAATCCTTCCTTTTGTAATCCAAACATCAGATTCAAAGTAAAAACTAGGAAAAATTATTAAAGCCAGATAAAACAAAATTCTATATTGCACATTTTATGTTTTAAAATAACCTTTTCATTGAGATGATGTATTTTCTGTATTACAAAAGATTTTTCATCCAGATAGCTGTGTTTCACTTTACCTTGCTGCAGATATATTTCCAACAACTAGGGGATTTTCAAACACTAATTGTAGCTAATACATTTTTGTAATTTTAATATTAAACATTTCTCTCATTAATACTTTGATTGTAATTCCCCAAAAAATCATGCAAAGATGATATTATCAAGGACCTGGGTATTTAGTAATTTCTGAAATTTGCATAATGGGAATTTATTTAATTTTATTCTAATGGTTATTCATGAATGGGATACAATGCTGAATACACTAGGTTTTATCTTTTATTTTTTTCTTTTTCTTTTTGGTTAAATAACATTGGTTATATCCAACATATGCTAGCAATATCTAAAATGATAATCCATTCTGGTTTAAGGATAGTTGCAGGACTGTTTCTTTTACTCGCTGACAAACAAACATATTGTGGGGCTTATTTTCCCAAGATTATTATTTTTCACAGTGTTGGAGTTTATGAAAGCTTTTATTGCTCTCATTACAAAATACTGTTGCTCCTCACCATTTAAAAAAACCCTTTTTTTTAAATTTCCTAACTGCATTGAGAACATACATTTTTGCTACCTGATTTCACAATGATCAGTCCAACATTTATTTCCCCCACATTTTTAACTGAATAATATATACCAAAGTGGTTGAAAATTACCATTCCAATGAATCTTTAATAATTATGCAATATTTTTAAGGCCATAAATTATAAAATTTATACCTTCCTGAGATACTGTTTGACACTGATAGATGGTATGCCCTTGTATGCAAACTTTTTAACAATTCAAACATTCTTACTGCTAAAATGTTATTCATATTTATTTCCAACATGCCATTTTTCTAAAAATGTGACATGAAGTAAATAAGCTAAATGCTTAAGATAGCTAAGAATGATAAACTGAAAAACAAGAAATTTCACATTAAAAGATTAACAAAGAACTCATTTTACTTTATTTAATGCCAGCTATGAAGGGGGTGAAGTTATGTTATGGACTTTGCCAATATTCAGGACAATTATTACAATTTTAATTAAAAATTTAACTAGATTTTATTCATAATTAGAACAGAATAATTCTAAACAGGCTCCAGAACAGAAATCACCAGCTCCATACATCCCCTCTGTCCATTTGCCTTGAATATTAAATAGATAAGTAAATTGGACTTGCAAAAAGAATTTTTAAAAGCTTGATGTTGCATTGTACAAGTTTGGGAAAGAAAAGTATAATTTCATAATTGCAAAACAATCTCCCATAGAAAATGTAAAAGATAGAATTGTGTAATGAACTGTCCATTAAAATCAAACGTTTGAGACACAGTTAAAATAAAATATATTTGTTTTATTAAACAAAATAGATGCTAAAAAAACAAGTATAAGTGCTGTATATAAGATATATAGGCAATACTTGCAATTTTCCTTCAAACTAAGCTCAATAGGCATGTGAAAGCAAAGAGGAAGTTAAATAGGCGGGAAGGAAAAGTGAAACAAAGACAGAATGATTAAGCTGATGAAAGCTACATGTAAGATTATAATTAATCATCAGATATTGATGGTTAGGTTTAACTAAGCTAAAACTTACATATGTTACAAATAAAATAGTGGCACCTTCTGCATATAATAGCATGAGGTTTGTGGATTAATTTGGAAGCATGAATGTCTATAGATTTTAACTACTGTCTAAGTGAATTTTTATACATATATAGTCTACAGGTGTATATATACACTGTATATGTTTAGTAAAGTGCCTTGCAAAATTGGGTCTAAGTTATAAAAATCTCTTATGCAGGGATATCAGAATCACCAGGTGTTTGTCAACAGAAATGCGCGAGCTGCATTGGCTTCCTGTAGCCTTCCGGGTGCGATTCAAGGTTTTGGTTCTCATCTTTAAAGCGCTCCAT